>JAACYV020127560.1:0-10221 GCA_009936425.2 Chrysaora fuscescens
TCAAGGCTCTTGCTGATTATTTATTGTACTTGGATGGCAATGACACTGCGTATAACGAGTATTTCGCTTGGAAATCGTATTACGCCTCTAGTACTGACCCATCTGCAGATATGCACTGCAACATATGCATGCATTTAAACACTGCGAAAGCTCATGAAACAAAGATAATGACTCTTTCTGAAGTATTTAACTATAAAAACACATGTAGCGATCCCTTTCAATACAAATTCGATCAGTTTTTAAAGCAAATCGAAAATTCAATTGCAAGGAAAACATTTTCCCTACGTGTCTGTAGAGGATTGTTCATATTATTATTATCACTTTGCTGTTCTTATTGTTGGTATTGCTGTTTAACAGGTTTTGCCAAGTAGAATTCTTTTAGTTTGATGAACGAATCACCTCGTTTTAAGGTTTCGTTTTAACAGGAAATTTTGGATACTTACAGCAGAAGTATCAGTAGATTGAAAACGTTTTTTACTAGTTTACGATATGATTTCTTGAGATATGTGAATCAAGTTTGTTTACATGTTTGTAAACTTTTGGGTTATTTGTCTGCTTGCTCCAAGAACTAGATTGTAACTAGACTAGATTGTGTATGGCATTTAGTTTTATGTCTCAACACATGGTCCACCGATCGGACTGGCGACTGCAGATTAAGACAGAGAAATTATTGAAAGTGGAACTGCTGAAGAACTCGGACTCATGAAGGTTCTTTAGACGATCATATGTTTGTTCAAATTGTTGCACTGTCGAACAGTTGATGGCTTCGCTTGATAAGTTGTTCCAGTCATTAATGACTCGTTACGTGAAAGATGTTTTACAAACGTTTAAGTTACACCTGTTTTTGAATAGCTTTAGTTTTTGTCCTTTTGCCCTGCTTTGCTTCAATTTGAAGAGAAAAGATGGATCAGTGTCATGAATATCAAAATCATGTCACCACGTTTTCTTCTGTATTTGTCATTCTCTTTAATTAAAGTGCTTGCAAGGTAAAACTTCACCATATGTTTTTGTTAAGTTTTCTGGTGTAGACTTTTACGCTGATTCTAAGTTTCGAAGTTATTTGGCTAAGAATCACCTATTTGCACCTTTTCTAACCCCCCAAAGTTGCCACTTTGCAGTTTTTTTTATGTGCAAGACGGGAACAAAGCACACCCCCAGTGACGTAGTGATGTTGTAACTGGAAGCACTGTCTGGGTAAACATGGCTTATAACGGATCATTGCGGCATAGGTCAGTTGAACTGTGCAACATCAAGATGGATCGAGCAATAGGAATTTTGAATAAAAGTTAAAAAGTACATTACAGATATAACTTAAGTGCACATTGCACAATATGAAGATCACAGCAAGTTCAGATTTGATTAGAGTAAAGACACTTGTATAGAATTCCTTGCCAATTGTAGTACCATTGCAGTCCAAGTAGACATCCAAGTTATAAATGTCAGCCATATAAATTGACAAAATTCCTAGGCTGCTTTTCTAGAGTGAGGATCTTGTTACATGAGAAATTCGATTTTCTCTTTGTATATTTGGGCGGAAAATATTCACAAATATCGTACTATCCTTCATCATCATCAGGTCGAAATATCTCGGATACATTTTGTTCGTTCCCTCCATCCTTGTCGGTCCTCTATCGCCTTAGATCTTGGATCTTCTGAGTCAAGTCCAGTATTATCCACTAGCTGATCAATAAAGGTTCGCTGAGGTCTTCTAAATATTTTGCCGTGCTTTGGGTCCCAGAAAAGAACACAACTTGCGAGTTCTTGCTTATTATCCTTACAGGTATATTTAATTTATAGCATTGACAAATTCTACATAAATTGACAAAAATCATTCCTGATCTTAGACCAACTTGCCTCAAAGAATTTTGTATTTCTTGATTCGGTGTTTTTTTATTCGGTTTTCTGTTTAACTGTCATGAGCATGAAGAACTGAAGATCTTTCAGAAGTATGGGCTGAAAAACAGGATGGTTCGAGATGATCTATCAAGTCCGGCTCAAGAAATATGCCAGGAGGCACCTGCCTTAAGCAATAAAGTTTCCTTGGATGTTGGATGACCTCTTGAACAAAATTAGAACCCAAGTCAATGACAACATTTGTCACATGTTTTGTAATTTTTCTAGTAGGCCTATGAATTTATTAGAAATGTTATGTTGCGGAAGGACTCGCCAAAAGTAAGTGTTGCAAAACGACGCCTTCAATGTTTTGTTGAGAGATGATGCTAAGTAGCTTTAGGTGTCAAATGTGATAAAACATTCACCAGAGTTTTTTACTTTTAAAGAAAACAGAGTCCATCTTAGTTGTGACGTAGGTTAAATCATAAATATATGCTGTTTGTTGATTCATTTAGAATCTGTGTAGGAAATAGTTAAAACCTCTGCGAGGGAAAAAGAATGCCAGACAATAAAATGGTAACCTCGTTGTTGTTGTTGTTGCAAAAATTAAGAATGGAAAATGGGGCAGATTGGCCTAGAATGTGAAAGGCGTCACGAAGGTACGTTTACAGGCGTTCAAGCACGTGGTAAGATCAATGATGTACATTTATTTCATCTCCTACCTTATGCCTTGCAATAACAGTTTTATTAAATGCTGCACTGCACAGAGAGCCTTGCCTACTATGAATATTTCTAATTGATTACATATTGAATGTGTTATGTGTGGAGCATATATAAAGACCAGAAATATATTTCAAATTCAAATTCAAATCTATTCATATTCGGCAACTAATTACAGGATAATTATAAAATAATCGTGATAGTAGGTGATACAGAAGGCATGACATAAAATCTAATAACAAAATAAGTTGACTAAAGGACGCTGGGAGGAAACGAAACTGTAACGTTAAATAGGCCTACTAATTATTGAAAAATTTTAAATTTAAGGTTAAGATTAAACAAAACAAAACAGAAACAGATTAAATTCAAATAGATAAAACATAAAAGGGGAATATGGGAGGAGAGGAAAACCAACAGAAGGGGGGGGGGGGAGACAAGAGTTTTGTACATTTGATGTTTAGAAATCAAGGAATAAGATAAATGTTGTGGTTTTCAAGTCAGTGCATTTGGATTCTATAGGTATTTTTGCAAAACCCATATTTGCACTATGATCTAATTGCCCCCTTTTCCCTGCCTTCCACCCTGGCCTGGTTTAAACCTAGGCCAAACCAACTCAGAGGCAGGGCTGGGTGCTCCATATGAGGTTGTATGGGAGACATGAACTGGGTGCTCACCCTTTTGTCATTTTGATCATAGTCTATACTTATTTCTGTTTTCAGCTTAACAAAAAAAGGTTTCGGGTAGTTGATAATGTAAAATGGAATATTTATTGTTTAGATTTACTTCACTACATGCAATAAGACCCAAAATGGCATCAGCTATATGTTGTGTTGGGTTGAGAGGAGATACAGAAAACAGACCTATGTTCCAAGCAAACAACTGACTTAACTACATTCACAAACATCCATTTTATAGTTTAAGATCTACATAATTACGAGACATAATTACGTGCATACAAAGATACGTGCATACAAAGATACATGCTTATGTTGTCTCTTGGGTTCCAAAGCAATTGACATATTAACACAATACTATCTAAAAAATTATTTGGTTTCGTAATTATTATTTCGACTCTGATGAAGTGAAGACTAAAATGTAATTCTCATTTATATCATGGGTGGAATTCTGTTCAGGAATTTTTAATCAGAAATGTGATTTCTTATCATATGGAAATTAAAACACTCATACATTTTTAGAAACATTTTTTGATGTATGATAAAGGCAATATTTGTTGTTGTACTTCAGATAACAAAATACAAATTACTTAAATTATGGTTGATTAAAGTTTTTGAAAAAAGGGTCATAAGTCTGACGAAAATACAAATTACTTAAATTATGGCTGATTAAAGTTTTTGAAAAAGGGTCATACCACTAACAATGCTCAGAGATCATAAATCAGAGAAAATCAAAGGAAATCAGAGAAAAGGGTCATTTTTTAAATATTTTGAACGAGTATGCCAGTACTTTTCGTACCCAAACACACCTTTTGGGGCTGCGGAGAGAAGCATAGGAAGTCTGACAACTCTTGTGGTTTCATCATTTCTTTTCAAAAGGACTGATTGTCAACATAATGCTCAACTTGATGTCCTTCCTGGTGATAGTCACAAGTCTACCAATTGCAAATGAGGCTAGCCATCTCATTCTGTATCAAATAAGCTTCTACTTATAGTATAATCCTAGCAACAGATAAACCCCCCTGTAAACAGGCTATGCTCTCTCTGCCCCCCCCCCCCTTCTTCACTGACCCTAGACCTGGACTCGAGAACTGATTCAATTTTATTTTTTTTAGGTACCTTCAAATGTTTTGATTGTTTTTAGGTACTGTCTTGGCTTGATGACACAAAATGAAGAACAAAATAAAAATTGTTCTTGTAGCAGTTCTCTGCGTTTTTACACTGCTTTGCACTTGGTACCTACCTCAAAATTTCTTCAATTTTGTGTCACATAAAAAATTTAAGTTAAAGAAGCCAAATTTTCAGCCAAAGAATGATTTAAAAGTCCCCAACAAGGGAACAGAGCTGAAGAATGTTGAACTGCCCAATGGAAATAACAAGACAATATTAATCCTCATTTATACAACTCTGCATGGAAATCAAATATGGCTTGAGTTGCTAGGAGATAAGATGCATTCTCATTGTAAAGATGCTAATTACCACAATCAAAACTGCCGTGTGACATACGATAAGGAAAGCATTGCGACAGCTGATGCAGTTCTTTTTCATGCTAGAGATGTCGAAATAAACAGAAACGGAAAATACAGTGCAGCGGAACTTTTATCAGTTAGAAATCGTGCCCCCATTAAACAGATATGGATATTTCTAAGTCACGAAAACCCTCAACGTGATGTCAATATATATTCTCCCTACAAGCAGGTTTTCAACTGGACAGCAACATTCAGTAGAAAATCTGACGTATTCGTTCCATATGGTATGTACGAGAGATCAAGCAATTTGAATCAGCCAATAAAAAACTATGCCCGTGGAAAAACTGGCCTTGTTGCATGGGCAGCAAGCAATTGTCAGCTCATGAGACGCGAGTATATGCTAGAGCTGCAAAAATATATTGCTGTTACAGTTTATGGACAGTGTCGGCATTATTTTGTTAAGCAGGGTGATTGTGTCCACAATGACAAGGCTTGCAGTAACGAAATTGCAGGTTACAAGTTTTTTATGGCGTTTGAAAACGATTTTTGCTACGATTACGTCACAGAGAAATACTGGGAACGAATTGATCAAGGCTCTGTGCCGGTTGTCATGGGAGCAGTGAATGATGAAGGGCTTATCATCCCAGGTTCGTACATCGATGCGAGTAAATTCGATTCCATCAAGGCTCTTGCTAATTATCTATTGTATTTGGATGGCAATGACACTGCGTATAACGAGTATTTCGCTTGGAAATCGCACTATAACTATAGTAACCATTTGATTGAACCATTCCGGTATTTGGACTGCATATTATGCATGCAGTTAAACACAAAGAAAGCCCATAGAACAAAGACTATTGATATTTCTGAAGTATTCAACTATAAGAACACATGCAGTGACCTCTATCAATACAAAGTTGATCAGTTATCGCAACAAATCAAAAGTTCGATTGATAGAACAACCCTTTCCTCGCGTGTTCGGAGAGGATTATTCATATTAGTACTATCACTTTGCAGTTCTTGTTGTTGGTATTTCTGTTTGACGAGTTTCTCCAGTAGAATTATTTTAATGTGAGCAGGTGTCCTTCGTTTTTATATCATACTTTTCCTAATATCATAGTCTTAACATGATTCCTTTTTGACACCAAATGCACGATTTTAAGGGGATTGAAATCGAGCATGGATTACTGCTACATGACTGCTCAAGATACGTAAATCAAGTTTGTTTACATATTTGTTAACTATTGGTTTTATTGTCTGCCTAATCCAAGAACTAGATTGCGGGGCACTTTAGTTATATGTCTCAACCCCGGGGGGTGGGGGGTAACTAGGAACCTAGGAATACGACCGGGGTGTGCCGCCAAATTGTAGCGTCATATCCGGGTGGATACCAATTGACGAACTCTTTTCATACCAACTTGATTTGGATAAGGTCTCAGGACAGTAAAGTTAACCCATTTCTATTGGAAGCACTGCACTTTGAGACTCATATTTAGGGATTTTGAAGCTTTGGAATCCATCCTAATGGGCGGCAAGTCCCCGTTAAGCTATATATAGGTGTAATGTATGAACTTTCTCTCTTTCTTTTGTTTCTTTGTTCTCTCTGTAATAATATAAATAATAATATAATAATATATCGAATAAGGGAATACGAGGCTTATATAGCCTATAAAACCCTAAAAGCTGAATTTGCTTCCGTAGCTGAAGCTGTCATAAAGTTTTTCAAAGTTGATTATTGAGGAACTGCTGACAATGTATTCTGGTAATTTATTCCATGAATCTACGATTCTTTGCGAAAAGAAATTCTGTCTAATGTTCAAGAGATTTCTTTGCTTAAACAACTTGAGCCTCGTGTCCTCTTGTTTTTGTTGTACTCAACTTAAAGAAATGTGTATAGTTCAAGTCAATCATGCCTTTCAAGATTTTGTAAACCATTATCAAGTCTCCTCGAGTTCTTCTTTATGCAAGGGTTGGGAGATCAAGGGCAATAAGACGCTCTTTATATGACATATAAGTTCTTTGTAATGTAAATTCTAGTCAGTCTTGAATCATGATAATGTCACCAATAATAATATGTCGTATTCCTGGCTCCGTGTCTTCGCACGTAAAACAGAAGTCTTCAACATCGATCCCTATTTTGCTATTAATGAAGGATCTTTTGTACATGTGTGATACAAATGTAAGAAGTATAAAAATCGTAAGAAATCAGTTTAAAATATACAATTTAATACAAATCTAAAAGTCCATAGAGAGTAAGAGACAAGACTAATAACTAGAATTGTCCAAGTTTTAGTTTGATCTACAGACGGAGCGTTCTTTCTTCAATTCTATTGATAAAGTGTTAAAGGTAGCTAAGTGCACCTTGTAAACCAATCGACCTCCTTCCTGCTTCATTGTTCAATGTACGTACCACAAGTCGATTGCTATTTCCTCTTGTGCGAATTGAGTGTTCGAAGAACGTATAATTAATTGTGGATTGGTTTTTTTTATGCCGTGTAGATACTTGAAAACCTTAGTTGCCCTTCGACGTTTGATCTTTTCTACGGTAAATTGTTGATGTGCACAATTTATAACCCTTCGAGGTTTGTTTTGTAATCTGGTGCAGGGACCGTGCAGCCATTGGTCTAAGGGGGACTAGATCACACCCAATTTTTTTCAAAGATAGGTCGATGTAGAATTCTCAATTTTTCATTTAAATAAATCGATGACAACGAAGGAAAATAACTTGTACAAAAACAACTAAAATAAATATCGCAACATTGGAAAGTTTGCTCTGACAGATCATTAGTAGAAATAGCTTTTTTATGAGAAGAAAGGCTCTGTCGTTAATTTTGTGTGATGTAATTATGTAAGCATGCCTCTTTTCATAGTAATTGAAATCTTTTCTGAACCGAGCTGTACATAAATATGGATGTAAAGAGGCAAGTTTTTGTTTATAAGGGGCCTTTTTCGACGTTCTAAAGGGAGTTGAAAATTTTCCGGGGCCTCCTGCCCCTACTTTCGCTCGCCGCTTAGACCCCCCCCCTCACTCTGAGATCGCTGCGCGGTCCCTGGTTTGGTGAGTAGATTGACAGCAGCAGTATCTGTGGAAAGTTGATTATTAAGTTCAGCTGGAAGACAAGGGAAATCAAGGCCGAAACTACCTGAGTAAGAATTGTAAACGTTTATTGGCAAGCAGTTGAAACTATGAGAGATATTGTCTTAATGTCTATATGGATATATATCTGATTTTCTTAGACAAGAGACGAATTGAATACTTTTCAAGCTACTTTCTGTTTTGAATTACCTGTAAAACAAAGAATAGCGCCATATTTCCTCAATATAAAATGAAAATTAAAAAAATCATGCTAAAGATTGTCTGTCTTTTTGCTAACATCTCAATGGTCTAGACAGGGAAAAAAGCAATTATGGTACTATGTTAATGCTACGTTTTTGCTTTAGGATAACATAAAGTTTTTGGCAAGAACTGGGCATTCCTGCCACCCATCGGTGTACATCCTTTCCTTTGAGGCCAAAATTTGCCTTCTGCGAGACCTCTTTATTTTGGAACTTTTGACACCTCTCCATAGTATAACCGTAGCTTTTGGGCCAAAATTGAGCCCTTCTGAGACCCTACGATTATGGGCATTTTTGACCACTTTTGCCTTAGTATAATCATAATAATATCAATAATAATATTAATATTTATTTTGCCCATAATTTGCAAATAGAAATTGGCAGGTTTGGAAAGAACAAAATCGCTAGACAAGAACGATTTTGTATATTTTTCCTTTCTTTAGGCATACAAACAGTAGAAGACGAAGTGCATTTTTTAATTTCATGTCCTTTGTACTCTACTGAACGTCAAAAAATGTTAGATATCATTCACAAAAAATTTCCTTCTACCCTTCTTTTGAACCCAAATGATATGTTCCTTTGGCTAATGACCCAAGAAAACGTTCTTGTTATAAAATCCATTGGCAAAATTTGTAACCACTCTTTTAAAATCAGAGATAAAACGAATGCTAATTTATTATCATTCAACACATACCTTTTTTCTTCATAATTATGTTGTAATTTCGTTTTGCAAATTATAGGTTAACATTAATTCTTTGCATTATTAGTTTCTATAAATATTCTGTAATTTTGTTATTTATGTTATCGCTAAATTCCCAGATAAATTCTATAAATTTTGTTATTTTTTAGTCATTAATTTCATTGTGAGCTGGTTAAAGGCCATCTCGGCCTGAATACCTAATTACAAAAAAAAACTTACATTTCAGCCCAAAATTGGGCCTATCTGGGACCCCAATATTTTGGACATTTTTGACCCCTTGAGCCTAAGTATAATATTACTTTTTTGCCAAAAATTGGGCCTTTCTAAGGCTTATCAATTTTTGGAATTGTTTTACCCCTTTAGCCTTATTATCATTCACCTTTTGAACCAAAATTGTGCCTTTCAGAAACCCATCGATTTTGGGCATTTTTGACCCTATTTGCCTTAGTATTATTCACCATTTGGACCAAAATTGGTTCTTTCTGAATCCCATCAATTTTGGGAATTTTTGACCCCTTTTGCCTTAGTATTATTCAGCTTTTGGACCAAAATTGTTTCTTTTTGAATCCCATCAATTTTGGGCATTTTTGACCCCTTTTGCCTTAGTATTATTCACCTTTTGGACCAAAATTGGTTCTTTCTCAATCTCATCAATTTTGGGCATTTTTGACCCCTTTCGCCTTATCATTATTCACCTTTTGGACCTAAATTGGTTCTTTGTGAATCTATCGATCTCGGGCATTTTTGACCCTATTTGCCTTAGTATTATTCACCATTTGGACCAAAATTGGTTCTTTCTGAATCCCATCAATTTTGGGCATTTTGACCCCTTCTGCCTTAGTATTATTCAGCTTTAGGACCAAAATTGGTTCTTTTTGAATCGATCGATCTCGGGCATTTTTGACCCCTTTTGCCTTAGTATTATTCACCTTTTGGACCTAAATTGGTTCTTTCTGAATCTATCGATCTCGGGCTTTTTGACCCCTTTTGTCTTAGTATTATTTACCTTTTGGACCAAAATTGGTTCTTTTTGAATCCCATCAATTTTGTGCATTTTTGACCCCTTTTGCATTAGTATTATTCAGCCTTTGGACAAAAAATTGTTCTTTCTGAATCCCATCGATCTCGGGCATTTTTGACCCCTTTTGTCTTAGTATTATTCACCTTTTGGACCAAAATTGGTTCTTTTTGAATCCCATCGATTTTGGGCATTTTTGACCCCTTTTGCCTTAGTATTATTCACCTTTTGGACCAAATTTGGTTCTTTCTGAATCCCATCGATTCTGGGCATTTTTGAACCCTTTTGCCTTAGTATTTTTCACCTTTTGGACCACAATTAGGTCCTTCTAAAACACATCCATTTCGGGCATTTTGACCCCTTTTGCCTTAGTATTATTCAGCTTTAGGACCGAAATTGGTTCTTTCTGAAACCCATTGATTTCGGCGTTTTGACCCCTTTTGCCTTAGTATTATTCACCGTTTTGGCCAA
>JAACYV020127782.1:0-13028 GCA_009936425.2 Chrysaora fuscescens
ATCAGCGTTTCTCTCCACGGATACACAGGCCTGTCTGGTAGGGTAAGCTTGCTGCGACCGTCGGTTTTGATAGGATGAGTATGGTAGCAAATTAGGCAAATGGAATAAAATAATTTAGTAAAAAATGACTTGTTGCAGATTTTACCTATGTTTAATAATCTTGTAGAATGAAAATTGACCTCTGGTAATCATCTTCTGAAAAATGACCCTAGCCATGCAGCAACATGTACTAAGATACAGAGAGCAACATGGAAGATACTAAGAATTGTTTAATAACAAAATTAACGTAACTTCAAATAGGATCTGAAATAACTCACCAGATCCATTTGGTGGCCTTAGTATTTTCAATAAATACCATTGAAAAAAGTCTCTCTTTTGATCCTCATTGAAGGTTTCATTTCCTTCCATATAATCATGAATACAGTCTTCATTTAGTCCAGTTTCGATAGCGATTTCCTTAACCAGAATTCTGTTATTTTCAAGAAACTGTTTAATGTTCTTCTTTACAATCTCAGGATTCTCACTGAAACAAATATCGGGCACATAAATGAAATAGAACATCGTTCAGTGGAAGCAAAAACATTGAAGCTCCATCGCACGGCCATCGTGAAATTTTAGCCTAGGTGCATCGCGACTGTGGCACAGTGACAGCAATAAATTGTTAATCTATTTGCACCTTAAAACGTATGTGCTATAATCATAAATCAATATCCTAGAATCAATATTCTGTTTTCGTTAGAATCATAATTAACGATGAATTTAGTGTTAAAATGATTTTAAATGTCAGCTAATAGTTGTTTTCAATATTTGTTAAACTCACTCCAACATATTATTAAGCTTTTCTTCTAAATTTTCCCACAGCAACTGTTCGGTGGAAGGCTGCGGTACCTTTTTGATAGCTTTGCATTCTTTTTCTTGCGATATCAATTCAGTTCTCTTGACATGGGGAGTATCTGCTAGCTCTTCAGCTTTCTTAACATTCCAGGCTCCTTTGACATCAGTTCCAATTAAGTTGAAAAGGCCCTCTTTTTCACTTAGCTCAAACCAGTAAGACTTTTCTTCTTCGTAATTCCAAGTGCGTTTATCTAAAGATTGCGAAAATCGAGATTCTCCAACATGCCCTACCTTGGTATCAGTGTAGCTCGTTGAGAGTTGTCCTTTATTCGTATTCTGATCTGCTATGAGAACAGGAACTATTATATTCTAGTGAATAGTAGAGTTGGTGTAAAATATAATTGTTGTACCCAGGTACGAATAAGTCCTAAGAGAACAGCAATGGGTCTTCTTATCTACAGAAGGGCTTTCTCTAAGGATTAAAATTTTGTTTGTTTAAGTGTCCAGTTAAGATGTACCAAAAGAGAAATTGCATTAATTTTAGACTTTCCGTTTTCCATTTCAAAGCAATTTCACTAAATGTGCAAATTTCTTAACTCTTAATAGAAAAACGCATACCTTCATAGTCTTCTACATTGTTTATCCAATAGTTTTTTCTTCTGAAGTAGTTCCTAACTAAAAAGGATCTAGGCATAATATGGACATAAGATGAATTCCGATGCACTTGCATTCAATACCATAAAGGTCGTCAACTAAGTGTTATTCCATTAACAGCATCAATATGAAAACTCCGTCTAGCACTGAACAATCTTGGCAATACTGATGTCAATTGCTTGATGTGACTTACAAAAAAAATTGATTAATAAAAGTATCGATAACATTTGCCATTTCGTTTTAAAGCAAGCGATAGATTCACGCATGGCAGGAAAGTTATGGAACCTTCATGAAGAAGAAATCTATTTGGCATATTGCGACATTCAAAAGATTTGCATTGTTAGGCTATCACGTTCAATGCAGGACTATTCAAACGAACCCTGGAAGCGACCTTTCATTGGTCAACGAACTTTTCAGAAGATGATGTCACAGCTAATTTTGATCTTTCTGCCCTTTTCACAGTTGATCTACCGCTGCTTCTTTCTGGTTTTCACTGGAAATGCAAAGTACTTTATTTCGCGTTAATAATTCTTTGATATGTTTTTCGATGTGAAAGAAAATTCCGAAGCCATCATCTGCTGAAATATTTCGTTTCAAGCAATTCATCAATGCTCGCTAACCTCGAGTGCACATTGATCCGCTTGGTTGGCCTACAACCATACACCACAATAGGGTCGTTGAAAACAAAGAGCGCGTCGCGAATCACATTCGCTTCACCGGTTCCGCTGAGTCTACTTGCACACAAAGATGAACGGACTGGTACCCATATTTACAATTATGTATCTGCATTATGGTTATATCCATACAATATACACGCGCATGAACGAAACAACTGTAAATCTGTTTTCAAACTGGGGCTATTGCTATATGCTGATTCCACTTCTTTTCTCATCATTACTTAGTCATTAAAAAACATAGATACTTAGTCATTAAAAAAAGCATTTCTTATGCAACAAAAAAGTTAGGAATACCAGAACAGTAAGGTAGTTTCTTAAAATTATAGCAGTAAATAAAGAATAAGTCTACCTGTGGTTTAGGAAGTTGGTAGCTGCAAAAATCAAAGAAGAGGATCTAGATTTCTAAGATCTACATTTCTTACAGATAGCAGATCTATTTGGGGCTAATTATATGAAAATTTCTAGCCCGGCTGATTAGCCACTGAAATGGCACCCAAATTGTTCCAATTCAAACTTCAAAATATGGCTTCCCATAAAATGGCGCGGAAGATGTTGGCAATCAATTTTCTCCAGTGCAGCTCCTTATTAACTCTGAATTTCAACTGTACAGGCTCATAGTGTTTAACACTGATTGTTTATCCCTGTTTAACACTGTCTGAGTTGAAGAACTCATGGTTTTTGTAGTTTGCCAAACACTGGATAGGATTCGTGGTTTTATCACCAGTTTTCCATTGGAAACGAATAGAGAATTTTTGTGGGTTTTTGTTTTGAGACAAAATTGCGCATGCGCAAAGTTAGTCTCAGGCCGGGCTAGAAAAAGCTATAATAACATGAAGAAACTCATTCCGCCTAGCTCAAACTTCCTCGCTTAGCTAATGACAAATTCATTTTTTACAAAAAGATGGCTGAAAACTCTCAGATATTGACAATTCAATCTATCAGGAGGCATTTAACCAAAATGATGGACTTTCTGTAAGGGGGCTTATGAAATGTTGCTCAAAATATAAACATTGAGTTTCAATTTTTTCATTCACAGTTAATTGCAAACGGTCAAGCAATTAACAAAAAATAACTTGGAGGAAAGGCGGGAGGAGGAGTAAGCACCGCTAGGGTGACATAACGAGTTTTTATCCAGATATTGCATGACTTGATAAAATGGCAGAGCTATTTCGATGTACACACGACTTTACATTTCAGTAATGATTAGAAAACTTTAAACATCCTTACCACTGCTTATAAAAACTCATTTTGAGTTAGATATATTTACAAGTCTCGTTTTATTCAAAAAATTGTTTCATTCCTTCCCTATTTTGGTCTGTAAAATTTTAACAGACATCATCTATCTGCTAGGTGTTCAATTGTAAACCTGAATAAGATGAAGCTACTGTGGTTGATATTTGTATTGTTTTGTTATCATGTTTGGGAAAGGAGTCTACAAATTTAAAACTTCTGGATTCAGTCAAATTAAAAGGAAGTGAGTGAAGTCTTCTGTAGCTATTAGCCACGTTACTTACTACTGTTTTGCTTTTGCCACTATTGAATTATGGCGAGGCGACGGATTACACGATAGCGCGACCAATTTAAGCAACATAATAACAACAGCAACACAAATTTGATTTGTTGTATTTGAATGTTTTGCTAAGTTGGAGCTTTGCTGGACATCCACCCCCACCCACCACCTTTCAGTATCCATACGGCCACTGGTACTGTTGGAATAGACAGTCAGATATCTAAGGGGCAGCGATTTCTACGTCTTCATCCCTCTTTCTTTTCAATAGGTTAGGAAAGCTTTGACTATATGCACTGGCAGCGGTTTCTTCCATAGAAGGAAGTGAAGCAACTGTGCTTGATGTTTCCATTACTTCAGATTTGATCTTCACGGATCTGCTATCTTTAAAAACAGCAGGCATAGCCGGTAGAGAAGATTCCTGGACGAGAAAATTATTCAGCCTATTCCATATATACATTGTCTATCAACTTAGTTAAACAATCATTCAATACAGCGTATCCTATAGCAATTATAATATTGTTGTAATATTCAATATATGAATCTCATGACTTACCTCAAGGAAATTGAAAGGGATAAATTAGCTAAGTGAAAAAAAAAACTAAAAAAACACAAATAATAATTATTCTATATTTCTAATAAACTTCTAGAAGGAATTATTTAATAAAATTACCGTCATTAGTTTTGGTTCACCCATATCAAGAGCAGCATTCTGCAGGTGCGACGCGGAGTTAGCTTTCAATTTGCCTACATTTGAACTACCTGGTATATTGCGACCTGCAAACATAAAGTATTGCAAGAAGAATAGAATATGGCCAAACTCGGAGAAATAATACGAAACTGAATTCAAAACAGCTGGTAAGAAAAATTAGCAATATTAATGAGCACTCATTGAAAAGTTGAGAAATCGATATGGCGGATGCAGAAGTGATTTAACAATTCCTCGTTGTCTTTGTTGTTGTCAGTCAAATATTGCAACTCTAAAGCGTAAGAGATCCAAACTAAAAAATATTTTGTGTGGTAATGTTAAAAGATGTCTAAATGTAGCTACCTGGTTTTGTCACATTGCTTCCTTGAGATGCTTGAGTCATCAGTTTCGGTGTTGTGCAAGCCACCCCAATTCTCTGCAAGGATGAAGTGCTCCAGATTAGGGCAGATACTACTAGAATGCCAATAGCATGACAGTTCAGTGATATTTTCAACCATGATTTGTGAGATGACGTAGGATGTAATTCATCCTTACTTTTTTGCCGACATCAATAAAACATAGACTGCAAGTACTATATATATCCATTTGTATTATGAATATTTTTCTAGTGTGAGTGCTGAAGAGCCAGCTCAAAAGATTCAATTTATTATAAGTTTTACTAAAAACATTGATGATTTTTTCAAAACTGCGGATCCACCCAAAGTATTATTTTCAGCGAATATATTTTTAAATCATGCGGCAACAAAATTCAGTGTTCAAATCATTTTTTGTACCATCTTTTAAATGGTGACATGTTTCCAGTGGCATATCCACTTAAATGTAATGTATGACGTTTCAAAGGTATTTGGGCTACCAAGCCGCAATATCATTATTTGAAAAGCTTAAAATGGACACCGGGAAAAATTGCAATAAATATTTTAGCAAATTAAATGTTTCAGTATCTAATATAGTGTTTTTTAGATATCTCAGTGTATGTCTTTAATAGCATATTTGCTAGTGATTCTTTTACTACGATCGTTTAACAGTACTTCTTTTTCACATATGAACTTAATATACAAACATACAAATAACAGTCTTTATGATATTAAGTAACTTGTATCTGGTCTTGGTTTTTTTATTTATTATAGAGTTAAGGTTGTGATTACAAATTGTTAATCATAATAATAATAATAATCTTTCAGGCAGAATATCACTATAAAGAAACAATTTCATCATGAGAAAAAAAATGCTTTAGTATGCCTTATGATTCTGATACAGCGCAAGGTAAAATATCTGAAAGGTATTCAGCCATTTTCAGTTTCATTTTTTCTTCATACTAACTTTTGGAAAAGAGAAGGGCCTTTACCTTCACAGAGCCATGTAATTTAACAACACTTCTTTAATGCAGCTATGGTTTTATAGAATCTCCTGAATAAGACGGTCGTAGTCGTGGATAGAATCTGAAGACTGAACAAAACGTTCAATTGGCTGTTGCAATTGGTCTCATCAACAACAACACTAACGCAGCTTTCTCTTAGAAATAAATTTTCGATGGCTGTAATTTATCTTTTGGTTTTCCTTCGCTACTGATATATCTTTAATGCCAAGAATATTGTTTAAAAAATACACTTGCTCAAAGATTAGCATGTTTAGTGGCCGTATCACGATAACTGCTATCAAAATGTGCTTCTGATGATGAATAACATCATTCGCTCTATCAAATGACAGCAAGTGTAATTAACGCAAGTAATTTTCCTGAAAGCTGTTTCAGGGGAGTTATTCCATTAAAAAGAACCAAGAGATAATTCAACACAATATTTACACGTCAAGTATTCTTAACATTGGGCACTGGTCCTTTGTACTCAAAACCATCTTTCGACTAATAATTGAACGAGGACGTATAAAATTAGCTTGTTGTCATTGATTTTAGCTTCGATACATTTTCAGTGTTCTATATCGCAGTCGTAAAATAAACTCGTTAAAACTTCAAGAATATAAACTCGCAAGCTTCCTGGTGTGTAGAGGAAGATGAGAATACTTCGATTAGGGACCAGCCCAGGCATGTCAGTTATTATCGCTTTTCAAGGTACTAAATTTTTTGCTCTCGTTTTCCATTATCTATAAGAACCACACAGAAATGCAACAGCAGGCTATTGGATATGAAGAAATGCAGGATTTGAAAAAGTAAATCGCTGGGTCACTTAGTGGGTGCAGCTATGGACCATCAAATCCTAGTTAGAGGGATACTACGGTGTTAGTAAGAGCTGCGGCCACTAGACACTATTCCTGTTGGAAACAACGGGTAGCAATTAAAAGAAATTATGACTAGCATTTTGCCTAAATCATGCCATATCGCTCGTCGCGTGGATCACCAAGAAGCAGATCCCCGGGTGGGACATCAGGCTAGGGCATTCCAAAAATTGACTACTGATACAAATAATACCTCAGAGAGATTACTCAAATGCAAAAAACATCTCTTTCCGCCACACTAAACTGGTGAACTAACAGCCGCTGCTAGCAAGTTTAACATTGGTGTTGTTTGTCTACAAGAGCACCGCATATTCCACGAAGATATAGATACCAAGCATCACAAAAGGGATAATAAATGGACACTCATCACTATTTCAGCCAAAAAGGCGCAAAACAATGCAACAATACGTGGTGTTTGGATGCTACTTAGTTCGAAAGTTCACAAAGTATTCAACTCAATAGAATCTTTCAGCCTAAGAATAATGATTGCAACTTTCAACAGTAATCCAGCTGTTACCCTGATCTCGTGCTACAGTCCGACTAACGTCGCAGACATAGAAGAAAAGAACCAATTCTAAACAGGAATAACTGCTTTTCACTTCTAGCTTTATACAGTTGGTTACGATCACAGGATTGTAGCTAACAGGTAAAGTCAGATTAAGCGTCAAAGTAAAGCTCACTCAACAACAAAAACGAAATACGATTTGCTGATAACGATATAAAGAGTTGCACAATGTTAAAGTCAACAATTGTTTTGAATTGCTTCAAAACCCAGACAGGGACGTGAGCTCAGAGAAATTATATAGAGATATCAAAGCTCACGAGTATATTGCGAAAAAGCATATACCGATCAAAATAAAACGCAAAAAGCACGTTCCTTGGAAAAACGAGAACATCATAGAGAAACGAAAAGCTGTAACGGATGCCCTCGAATAGCTACTGTAATAAAGTTCTCACAAGGGCAAATGCAAAAAGAAGCAAAGCAACAACTGCAAGAGGCATATATTCTTGAACAGGAGCGTTATTCTGAAGAAAAAACTGAACAAATTGGATCACCTGGAATACAAATGAAGTCCAAATTAGTTTGGAAAACCGTGAATGATTTCACAAGGGAGAAAGGTTCGAATATGGAACGAATCAAAGCAGAGACCAGCCGATAGTATTCACAAGTGAAAAGTTGAAGCATTTTTCGAATCTTCTTGGTCAACAGCCGACCGTTACCCATACTCCAGCTATACAAAAAGAATTGCCCATTGATACGGATGACTTCAATCTCGATAAACTCAGAAAGTGCATAAAAAGCTTTCGAAATAGCAAAGCATCGGGAAAAGATATCATACCAGCTGAGATTTGGAAGACAGGGGGCCTTGATGCACAAAATTTTGATGTTTGTAACCGAAAACTTAACGGCGACAGAGCAGACATCTGGTTAAAGAGTTTAATAATACCGCTTCGAAAGGAAGAAGATCTCAGCGATACGGGAAGTTATCGTGCCATATCGATACAACAAAATGCTTTTGAACAGAATTCGACCTTATACCGATCCATAACTACGAATTAAAAAAAATGGCTTTCGTTCTGGGCGCTCAACTCTCTCCAAAACTCTAACATTTAGATGATTGCTGGAGGGAATAAAAGCAAAGCAACTCAAAGCAGTCAATCCCTTCGTAGACTTTAAAAAAGCGTTCGATTCTATACATAGAGAAAACTTATGAAAAATACTAGCTACATACGTTTACCCCAAAAGATAGTAGATGCTATAAGTATTGTCTACAACGACACTGTCGCTAAAGTCATCCCACCAGATGGAGAGACCGACTTCTTCAAGATCATTGTTGGAGTGTTACACGTTACTCCTCATTGTGGAACTGGATCATGCAATTCGAGAATCGATGACTGATACGGCACTTGGCTTTATGCTAGAAAAGCGACAAAGTTCAAGAAAGCCGGCCCTGTTTATAACGCTAGATGCAAACTTCATGGACGAGTTAGCTATTATTTCGAACTTAGCGGACCAGGCATAATCGTTGCTATCGGAATTAGAATCTTCAGCCGCTATCATTGGGCTCCATATCACAATCAGGACAACGTGGAATTAAAAACCCTAGATGATAATGCTTTGAAGGAAGTCCAGGATTTCAAATACCTAGGTTCATAGATTGCCTCCATCAGTAAGGGTATGCAAGTTAGAGCTGGTTTAGCTTGGAAAGCATTGAACGAACTTTAATAAAATCTGGAAGTCAAACCATAGCTAGTAGAGGGGACTGGTAATGAACCCCGGCGAACATCAAAGAGCGATCTCTTTGTTATAGTTTTTGACTAGATCACGTTATCACGAGAGAGCGTTCTTTCTTTTTTCCCTCCAATCCACCCCTGGTCTTCTGCCCCCACTGCCTGAGCAGTGTCAAACCTCTTTTGTTTTGTAAACTTCCTTCTCACGGGCTCGCCATCTTCGATCTAAAACGAATTTTCATCTTCGCTTCTCATAGGCCCTTCCGCTTTACTGCTTCGGATCTTGCTTGCTGCAAATCCCGTTTTTTCGACAAATTCTTTCTCACGACCAAAGCCTCGAAAGTCTGCTTGCTTTTTGTCGTTTTATTTACGAAAATTTCCTACAAGTTATCGAGTAAGAGCCGAGAAAGTTCGGCTGTTTTTGTTGGCCTAGCTTTCCGATTGTCTCAAATGTTGTTTACCCACTGTTACAAGACAAAGGACGCATTCGTCTCTTGCCTTTCAAATGTCAATCCGATTGCTGTTCTGCTATCTTTCAAATGTCAATCGATGCGTGATCGCCATGACAGCTCTCAAGTTGACTGTTGATTTATTCTGCAATAATGCACGGAGTTTGACAGGAAATGACCTGGGGAACTAAATCAGCTGGAACTACACGGAATTGAGAACCTATATCAAAATCCACTTATTCGACGCAAGATTGGGCAGGCACGGAGGTGCCGCGCAGAGGAAAAATCAAAATAGTTATAAAAATATTTTTTTTCTCGAGGTTTCAGTGACTTAAGGATGGAAAAGACGCAGGAGCTTCAGCGAAGATGCCGCGCAGTGGCATCGAGCGCATAAGAAAAAATGTAAAAATAATTCTTTTTATCGAGTTTTAAGTGATTTGAGTAAATGGAAACGACACAGACCCTTGAGCGATAAAATACATATAATAATTATAACTTGGTAACAATCCACCCCTTGCACAGAAGACCGAAAAACGACACATCCACTAGTTGTATACTATACCAGGGCCGCAACTACGCGGTTTTTGGCTGTGGATCGTGCAGGCGTACCAAAGGGATCAGAATTTGGAAGTTTCCTTCAGCTGTTGACGAAGAGCATCGCAAAAGGCGCGAAACTTGGCTCGGGGAACTGAAAATAACAAGAGTGGCCGACGCGGATTTTAAAGATCAAATTAAGAACGATCGAGACTTCAATTGCAGAAGCACTTTGACCCAGAAGATGTTGAGATTTGTAAGTATTTAAGTTGTACCTGTGGATTGTTTAGGCCAGATTGTTTACTTTCGAAAGTTATAATCCCAAGTTTCATGTGTATTTGCAGCCTAATTACAATATACTTATTTTAACAAATCATTTATTAATTAGATACAATCAAAATATTGGATTTAATAATTTCTTTTTTATTTTCCACAAGCAATTAATTGTATCAATAATCAAAGGGAGAGGGCTTCCGAGCCATGAGCCATTTTGCACGAATTTGATCAATTTAGTTAATAGCGACACACAAGCAACGTATATTAATCAATTTTTCTAGATTTAAAGAATAAAAATTAAAAGTTAATTAAAAATAAATTGCTAAAAGATTAATTTTAAAATCAACGAAGTCGAAAAAAAGGAAAAAATAAAATAAAAAATTAGGGGAGGTGAGGGAATGCTTTTGACTTTTGTAACTTAATAATTTTGTCTAATGCCTAAAAAGATGGAAAATTATAGGTGTGCACAAGTAATTCGAAATCAGGAATTTTTTTAAAGGTTTTAGCAAAGACGTTTTTGATGCTGAATGTCGGATATGCAAAGTTTATGATCTCAACTCTTTGACTTTAAATAACGATCTTATCTTTAATCTTCGGTCTTTACTTGTTTATTGAAGTTTGCACCGAAAAAATTACTAGAAGAAAAACAAAATTTGGTGCATTACCAAAGCTTAATATGCCTAAAAAAAGCATCCAAACACCCAAGCACACGCCAAGACCAAATCGTCGCACTTTGAAAATAGTTGATCAAAATACAAGTCATACCAGCTCAGATGTCGGCTACAAAACATTTTCAGGACTTTGCCACAGAATCAAGAACTAAAATGTCTTAATGAGTGGAGAGTGAAAGTGATGCCAGACCGTATTGTCAACAAGAAAAAGTAAATCCATATCTCATTACCATGAAAGAGGTTGCAGATGAAAGTCTAGAATTTACTGTCAAAGTGTTTGGGGCCTATTTAGTGGTTGATCACCCTATCTATACTGCAAAACCTTCGCTATTTCTAGATCTATTTAGAAAGAACTATTTCTAATCTGGTCAATGAATTGAAGAACTACAAACTTTGTGATGGAACTATTGCAAATTCCCCTTCATGTTATGAGAAGGTGGGGGGGGGGGGAGGGGTGGGGGGGATTTGCACAGAACTGAAGTTTAGCTTGGCTAATTTTGCCACCACAAACATTACTGCTTATCAGCTGGTTCCATTGTTCTGGGAAGCTGTATATTTGCTAGAAACCTCATGCAATCTTTTGGTAATAGCTACAACAGCTGATGGTGCTAGCCCCAATAGAAGGTTCTTCCGTCTTCATAAGGCACTATCTGATTTACAAAAGTATGTGTTACCGCACAAAGAATTTGTATGCACCACATAGGTACATATATTTTACTAGCGATGCACCGCATCTTAGCAAGACAACTAGAAACTGTCTAATGCATTCAGGGGCTACAAAGGGTACACGGTACATGTGGAACAATGGATTCTATGTTCTATGGCAGCATGTAACCAGTATTGTATATGAGGATCTCAACAATGGTCTGAAACTACTGCCCAGGCTTACGTATGAGCATGTCAACTTGAATGCCTACTCAGTGATGAGGGTCAATCTTTGGAATTTGGCAGCTGGTACAGCTAAACTGTGTGAAATGGTTGATGGTTTTTTCGACTGCCTAAATGTGAGAAGCCATACAGAGCATACTAGAAAGCGCAAGCCTTTTCTAGCTCCATATACATCACTGCAGGATGTAAGGTGAGCACTAGACTAGAATATCAATAGAAAACAAAAATAAGTACAATGATTACTTTGCTACATTATCATCTTATTATTGGCAATATGATTTGCACTTTTTCAGTGTATATTCTTTTTTATGTTTGCAATGAGATAATTAAGATAATTAGCATGGCAATTGTTCAGCTCTATTTTTGTTGCAAAAATTCTATATACAGACTATTTCTTTTGTTATCAATAAATAAAATTTTTATCATATGATATGATATTATATTAATTATATTATATTATGTTTATTAGATCATATCATATTATGTATTTTAGATTTGGATTGTTGATTGAGTTTTTGGACTTCTTGAATTCATGGAAAATCAGCATTGCAGACAGACCTGGCAACTTCACCCAGAATGCTAGAGCCAAAATGTTCTTGTCTTGGCAGACATATGAAGGCTTTAAGATCACTGTCAACTCTGCAATTGAATGCACCAGGTTTCTTCTCAAGGAAGGCATTGAGTTTGTCTTGACGGAACGTTTCTGTCAAGACCCGGTGGAGGAGCACTTTGGGCATCAGCGCAAGCTTGGGAGACGCAGCGATAATCCCAACATTCATCAATTCGGGTACAATGTCAACACAATCCGAGTCAAGAGGTCAGTGTCATCTCAAAGTGGAAACACTAGGGGGAGAAAGGATAAACGCTGCGAATGGGTACAAGTAACCAATGCCAAATTACCATGTAGAAAAAGATTTATTGAAGAACATTACAATAATTAAAGTCACTTCTCTATTCAAGTCTGGTTTCATTGTATGCTAGACGGTCTTAGATTGCTTGCAGTATACAAGCATACAATCTGCTACTTTCGATGACAGCAATGTGCCAGAATTTCGTGTAAGTCCTTTGAAGTATTTTGCAAAGTTTAAAGGAATTTTACCATAGTATTTAGCATAACATTTTTCAGCACAAACTCTACAGTGTCTTCCTTGCGTTCTTCAAATGAGTAGGCTTCAATTTCCTTTCACATTGACTGGTCATACAGCTGAGAAGATTTAATGTTTTTTACTGCAGTTCTCACAATGTCTGAAAGAATGCATGGCGTGAGAGTTAAAGAACTTTCTTTTGGAGTCGCTGTACTACCATTGTGTTTCGCTTCAATATGTCTTCGAAAACATTCTCTAGTCTTGTATTGTTTTCCACAGGCAG
>JAACYV020127782.1:13128-25983 GCA_009936425.2 Chrysaora fuscescens
TCGAAAACATTCTCTAGTCTTGTATTGTTTTCCACAGGCAGAGCATACAATTATTTCAAGTTGAATCTACAAAACCAAAGCATAGGTAACAAGTAACAGTAATCACTAGTTTGAAATGTGCAAATATACAGCTGTAAGGAAGGCGAAAGTTATTGATCTCACAGACGATCAGAGCCTAATACAAGCGTTCGAAGTAGTAGTGAGCCAAAATCTTTGCATTATGAACTAAATTCCGAAGAAACTAAAATCAAATACTACTCACATTCTCAACTGAAGCATCAAACTGATATTCGATCTCTTCATCTTGTTCTAACAAGTCCAAAACAGCGTCGAAATCGTCACTAAACAAGAAAAAATCTTCACGCTCGGCTGCCATGTCTGTTGTTATCAAAGCTAGTGTGCACTCTCGTGATCACGTGACCGCTACGTTCAACATCGAGCTCAGGCCTTTGTATTGCCCTTTGATCTTCGCCGGGTTTCTTAACCAGTCCTCTACTAGCTATGGTAAAACCTATCCTGAAAACTAAAGATACAATTCTTTAGATCCACGGAGAAGGTGTACTCTTGTATGGAGCGGAGAGCTGGACGAAGACAAAAGAAATGACAAAAAAGCTAGACGGAGTCTATACACGCATGCTTTGAGCTGCCCTAGGTGTTCATGGGGGAGATGGAGTAACAAATTAGACCCTCTATGAAGACCTCGAGAAAGTTTCAACCATAGTGCTTGTGAGGAGACTGAAATTCGCTGGCCATGGTTGGAGAAGAAAAGATGAACTGGCTTGTAAACTAATATTCTGGTAACCAACACAAGAGAGACGCGTTAGAGGAAGACCGTTCTTCACAAATGTGGATCAATTGAAGAAGAACACCGGCTTGAAAATACAGGAACTGAAGACATGCATGGATGACAGAACTGAATGGAAGATACTGGTCAACAATGCCCGAGCCAGCTCGAAATAAGTCAAGTAAGTCAAGTGTATAAAAAGCATAGTAAGGGCGAATATTTCGTAGATAGCATAAGTAAGGGAAATTTGCCGATTGTATTTAGTTCAAATTCTAGCAATTGCTAAGGTCGCTGTAAAGTTTGGTTAGGGCAAAGACCAAGATTAAAGAGCTCGGAAGGTCGTGAGTACCTCTCCTATTACATGCGTAATGTAAAGCTATTGGTCAAAGTGTCAACCCCAGTAAGATTACCGGTGTAATATGCGAAAGTGTCCACCATGCGGAAATGTACCCCTTGAAGCGCATTGCGTTACGGTGCTCTAAAGTAAGCCGTCTGTGATCACTGAAACACAATGCGTTTTATGACTACGCAGACACAGTTATCGTGAAGCACTTAAGATAAAAAGCAAGTTATAAAGCAATGGGGGACACTTGCATAGTCAAATTTTGCTATGCGTTTGTGTATCCGGACACTTTCGTATACTGCAATTTGACTATCATTTTCAGTACCTTGCTTCTAACAATGGGGGACACTTTTGCATAGTCAAATTTTGCTATGCGTTTGGATATCCGGACACTTTTGCATAAGGGTACCGAAACGCATATTACGGTACTTTAAGTGGTCCACCTCAGAAATCAGATTCAGAAACCGAGAAACAGGGTGGGAGGATGAGCCGAAGTGCCAGTGACAGGACTGAAGGACCCATGCCCCGTCCTCAAATCAGTGTTTTTCAAGAAAGAAGACTTGGGACCCCAGTCATTCGAGATGGAGAAAGAAGACCCAGAGTCCTGGAAACAGGACGGACAGTGGTCCAGTTGGAGCTACAGAGACCTGGAGTAGAAGAAGTGAACCTTAAAAATCCCCAGTTTTTCAAACCCGTTTTTGAGGCCAGCAAATGAAATCAGTACATGGCACACCAGATGTTTGCACCAAGCCCAGATTTATTTCAACTATAACAACAAGGAAAGCCACTATACCAGGCGACGTTTGTTGGATCCAAAGGATGCTTGCGGCGAAGAGCGATAAAAAAATAAAAAGGCAGGAACACCGCAACGCAACCAAAACGACAGCAATAAGTTCAAAATTTAAATTCTGCCTGGTAAAAATCCTTTCAGATGCCTGGAGCACCCAGTTCAGTTGACTCTCCGTTAGTGTTCTCAGATCAGTTTCAGTCAGTAAACAAAGATGCTCTGGCAAAGATATTTTTAAGAACCCTGACTGGGGGTGTCATGAAATATGAAAGTATAGCGCCCTCGAAACGCTAACAGTCAGCTTCAGCACACAAGCAGCAGCGTCCCCAAGCTTGGGTGCTTCTCAGCTCCCCCACCAGGGCTTTCATGACTATATATGACCTGGATATGAAGGGTGATAATTACCAAGTGGCGTGTCAAAAGAGAGGTATGGTCACAAGAATCTTCTCGGAAAGGCACATCACGAAGAATTGGAGAAGATATCAATGGTGCATAGTACCTACGAGTTGCAGAAGTTGCATAGATTGTACGAAGTGGTAAAAAGCCGCTACAAGGCTCTTTTGGCAAACCTTGCGGGTATGAAGCAACGATGGTGCCAAAACTAATGAACAGGATTCCAGTACAAGTCAGAATCAAGTTGACCCAAGAAAAGGATGAACATGAAGACATTAGCATGGATTAGCTGGTAATTGGCCTAAGAAGTACTGGAGAAATGTCGATTTTAGGCCAGGGAGCAGTATTCAGAAGCTAGAAGAACGCGAGATCGAAGAACCCCGGATGGAGAAGCAAACTGGAATAGAAATAGCACTCCTAGTGGGTGGAGCAACAATGGTTGCAGCTAGTCACAAGAAACAAAGCAAGTGTGATTTCTGTCTTTAAGGCCATCAGTCCGTAGAGTGCAGAAAATCCCAGGATTTCAAAGTGAGAACAGAGGTTTTGAAGAAATTCAAAAAATGTTTCAAATATCTGAAAACTGCTGGAGCCTTTGGCCATGTGAGCAAAGTCTCACAGACATAACTGAACAAGAGAGTCTAGAAGTTGCGATGTTGTTTGGGAGTGAACACCTAGCTGACATTCAGACTGGAGAAATTCGAAGAGGGAAACTCGGAGAGCCGTTTGCAGTCAAAACAAAGCTTGGCTAGACATTGATGGGTTCTACAGGGGAGAAATCACCTGCGAATGCCCAAGAACCAATGATTTTTGTAATTGGGATCAAAGATGAAGATCCCCTCATATGGCGTATGACAGGAACTCCTATCAAAATTTGCAGACACCAAAAATTTTGTTGCGTTGTGCAATTGTTAGCATATTTCCTGTTAATCTTTAACCCCAATTGTCAAATCATTTTTGCAGCTTTGGGGTTATCTTTTAAATAATCTGATATTCAGCAAATCCTGTCTGGAGGATTGCTGGGAGCTGTAGCCAGAGGGGGGGGGGGCACATACTGCCCTTTCTCAATAACTGGCACAGCCAGAACTTAAATGAACAAGCAAACCTCACTAATTGCAGGGTGGCAAGGTTTTGCTCTCACCTACCTTTGCATTATGCAACACCTCCCAACCCCCACTTACTGTTTTAGCTGTACGTAGATTGCTCTGTTGAAGATAGAGAATTACTCGAAATTTGTGTTAATGTTGTACAAATGCTGGTGTGTTTTCTGTCAAATCTCTACCCTCAATTTACAAATTATTTTCTGTGTATATAGTTAATTTGAACATCAAATAACCAGAGAAAATCTACTCCAATCATCTAAATTTAGCATTTTAGCAAATCAGACCATGGAAGTAATTTTGGTAATGCCAAGCTAATTTATAATTAACAAGACCAATTAAATATAATCACCTTTCTCTGAGGAATATTGCTGGTTCTCATTCTATAGTTGCTGCCTGTTAGACAATATCGATCTGGAGGTAAACGTAAACCACTTTTGTCTTGAATAAGAGGTAGTGGTTGAGAATTTTTTGTTCTTGCAACTTCTAGAAGGAACTAAAAAGAGGATTAGCAAACTTTAGCTATAGTAATAAGGTTGATAATTATCACCTTCCTTCAGTAATAAGACCTGTTCTACATTCAGAAGAGATTCCAGTACCTGTTTTCTTCAGAATCCTCAACAAATATAAATGATTTGTAGGCTTACTGCCAATTGGGCTCAGGAACCTGAATTTGATATTTTTCAACCACCCCTTGCTCCAGAGAAACCAAGTGTTTTTTATCAGTCTGACTTGGTTTGTAATTTAAATGTCAAAAGATGCCTCTGAATTGTAAGCATCCAGATTAAGTTACAAGAGCTTGCTGCATTCTGATACAAAAATCACATTTTTTTTTGACAACAAGAGATTTGATTTACTGTCATAACGTCAAAGGCCTTCTAGATGAGATCGGAGAAATTTTATACTGCTCCAATGAATGGCGTTTATTTATAGACAGCCAAAAATGAAGTTTAAAGTGTCTTCACAATGGCATAGACATCCAGTTTAAAGTGGATTTACACTTCACAATTAAAAAAGGGCATTCAGTAACATGGAAAAAAATGGGAAATCATTAAAGTAGTTTTAGAAAGGATCAAATACAATGAGCACAAACAATAAGGCAGAGAATTTTAGAGATATTGTAAGAGAATTAAATTTCCGTTTCCATCAACTCTGTTGCAATATGAGCATTAAGGTTCATTTCTTGACAGTCATTTGGATAATTTTCCAGAGAACCTTTGTGATCTAAGTAATGAGCAGTAATGAGTTTGATCAAGATATCAAGGCAATGGAACCAAGATACCAAGGAAGATGGGATACTAGTATGATGGCTGACTACCGCTGGAGTTTCCAGCAAGATTGTGATGTTGCTTTGCATTCAAGAAGGTTGAACAAAACAAGGATTTTATGCCTTGTTAAAATAATTTTCTAGTTTTGTTAAAACAAATTTGTGTAACTAAACAGCATTGAGCATGGTATTAGAATCTACATTATAAATTTTTAACATAGAATTATGTATCTGAAAAGCAAGAATATGAAGATGTATATAATTGGGCAAAACTGTGATTTCTGTTCCAAATAAGCTTCGGCTTTTGTGGAAAAAGCTGACAAAATGGGTACAATTTAATGTCATTTTTGAAATCAGCATAAACATTTGGTTTAGAATCAGATATAAAATTCCATTCAGCAGAAAAAACTTAATTTAAAACTTTGAGTCCAACCATGTTACCTCTCTGGGTGGTGGAGCAGTAAAAGAGTGGTCTAGTCGTCTCTCAACAGCAAGGACTACGTCACTTTGGTCAATTTGCTTCTTAGAAGCATGAAGCGAATACACCCTTGCATCTTCCAGGACATCTGTTGTGTAACCTTTAAATAGAAAGGTAATTAACAATAGGTCAAGGTTGAAGCATGGTTTGTTGTATAATTAATGCGACTTAAGTGTGTGGCAGGAATATTATTATCTAACTTACATGAAAATTTTGATGACTCAGAATTGTTAAATAAGTGTATAATAGGTTACAGATAAAGATTAATAAATGATTTTGGTACATTATAAAGACATAAAAAAAAATGATAAATAACATGAAGGTTGTGCACAGACACACATTGTATTTCTTCTGGAAAGGCCTGTTGCAGACCAGGTCTGATTTATGATTCTGTTTTGTAAGTGGTTGAGCACTGCTTTTATGTGTTATAACCTACAAAATTTGGCATTTCATTTTTTGTATGGTTTGCTGCTTTTCTGAACACCCTCAAATGATACTGAAATTCCAGATTGGGGCCATTTTTTTCTGCTCTGAAGAAACTGGACCCTGATGATAGGTCCCAATAGAAGTACCTTGTAAAATTGTCTTTATGTCTGAGTGTTTTTAAATCTAGAAGGAGCACATGGTCATGAATTAGTTAGTAGCATGCATCCAAAATGGTCTTAACTAAGAAGTATGAAGTGTTTATTAAATGGCACACATACAATTACTATCCACACAGAAAAGGTTCACACACAAAACGTTCTTGACTAAGGATTTTTCTCCACTAAGAAACAGCATATGACTGTGTAACTAACATCATATTCGTCTGACTTGTGACGGCTCACACGTTCAGTTTTAGTAACTAACTCCTGTCTTCTACTGTAAATTTTGCATGTTCTCCTAGGTCTTTCAGAGGCTCGTGTGATTGGACAGAGTGACTGGTTCGTTCGCAGTTAGGTTATGTAGTCTATACTCATACTCACGGTAACTGAATTCTAACATTTGGTTGATCAGTCGTGGCTCGTATTCACTAACTCCCATCTCCTTAAGAATTGAAGCCATGACAAGTGCATCCTTGGGATTTGTTCTGCTTTGTTGGTTATTATGATCAGAAGTAGCGCCAACTGAGTCGTTACCAGCCATGGAAAATGCTTATTTAAGTTAATATAAAGCTTCGCTTGGTCTAATAAAGTCATTGAAAACTAGGCCAAACCAGGGTCGGCACTAGATCCCGGAGGATTTACGTACATGACGTCATATATTTTTGAAATCGAGAATCGAGTGAAACAGAGAGACTGCTTGGAGAAGACGACGACATGATGGTGATGGCTGAAATTTTAAACGGTTCCGTCAATAAATATGCACAACAATGGGTGATTACAATTGCAGTTATATAAAGAGAAAGGTGCAGCATACTTAACTTGTCTAGACCAGGGAACACAGCGACATGATTTGTATGATGAAATTACACCTAAACAAGACGACAGTGATGGACCTAATATTCGCAGCAAGCCCTTAAATAAGTACAAAAATATCGACAATTCAACAAAAAACTGTAAAAATGAAGTGCGATGGATTTGCGAAGGCGAAAAGACAGAAGAAAAGCAAAGACGAAGTGTCCTTTTAAGGGATGAATGTGTGAATAGAGGTCGTTTGCAAAATGTAGGATACTAAACGGTACTCTAGTTCAGATATTTTGCTTACTGCTTGAGGTGTCCATTGAACCAGCTTCGTTGTCTAAAAAGGGATGAATGTGTACAGAAAGAAGTCTCGTGAAGTAAAATGTTTCAGGCAAGTTTCTAAATAACGTGCACGTTTGGTGAGTGCTATTTTATCAGATGTTATTGAGTTGGATATCTCTTTCCTATCTAATATGCGTCGACCGATAACCAAGCAAGATGGAGTCAAAGGTGGTTCAGTTATTTCTTCGTGCACATAGCTAAGTGAGAGGCCTCGAATTCAATATGCCTTCAGTTTCTTTTAAAACTGTTTTTAAGTTCTTCGTAACTTAACTTTTGCGTTACCGAGTGTTTTCCTCAAACAACGTTTAGTAAGTTTCACGCAAACTTCCCAGAATCCGCCCCACCAACTCGCGGTTGGGACATTAAACTTCCATACGATGCATACGATGTTCAAGTTCTGTGTGTACGGGTTTCCCTTTTCGTCTAAAAATTTTCCGTTGTCTGATATAATGATTGACGAAATTCCACGCCTGCTCATCATATGTTTGAGAGCTCGAAAAAACGAATCTGCAAGCAAGTCAGGAACTTATTCCAGATGTAAAGCTCGTGATGTTGCACAACTAATAAAGCGATGTAACTTTGTACATTTGCTGGTCTTTTCCAAAGATATTTCGAACATACAGTGGTCCCGCAAAATCTACGGCGACTGAAGTGAACGCTGCCTCTTCAGATACGCGATAAGAGGGCAGCGCAGGAGCCCTAGGTGTTTCGTAAGGTTTTCTAGTAATTTTCTTACAAATTACGCATTTTGACAAAATAGACTTGACGACTTGCCGACCTTTGGCATCCAGTATTCAGACCTTAATTGAGTCAAAGTCTCTCTTAGTCCATTATGCTTAACCATTTCATGTGCCTTTTGCACCACTAGTTTCGCAAAATGATGATGTCTTGGTATCAAGAGCGGATACTTAGCATTGTAGGGTAAAGAAGAATATTGAAGTCTGCCCCCTACTCTTATGATTCCTTGATCTTCTGTGAAAGTTTCCAAAAACTTTGTCGTTTGGGCGTGTTTTGGACCATTAGAAAAAGATTTTTGAATTTCTCGATGCCAAATTTTTGCCTGATCGAGGTGTTCTTCTAAATTGGGTTCGTTTTGTGCGGAATTCTTTACTTTGTTTTTCAATTTTTCGATGAATCTTAAAATCCACGCAGTTATTCTGATTAAATGCTCGTAATTACCAAAGTTCTGACATGGCATTATTTCGTTTAGATTTTGCGTTGATTCCTGCACGATAGTTACGTTTGAACTTATCTGCTCAGGGTGCGTGGGTTTTTCTGAACGTTTGTTTTCAAATTTAGGCCAGAATTCTCGATCTTGTTTTAGAAACGGTGGTTCTTTCCACCAGAGTTGATTTGCAACAATTTTAGAACACTCAATTCCTCGTGATGCGATATCAGCAGGGTTACTTTTAGTTGGACAGAACCCTAATTGTTCTTTGTTTATCAATTCACATATTTGCGAAATACGGTATTTTATGAAATCTTTTTTATGAGCTTCACTTGAATAAATCTATTATAGGACTATTTGAGAGTCAGTCTAGCAATGCAATGAATTTATTTTTGTGTTGTGAGATAACGCTTCACTCACTGAGGGCTATTACTAAAACAGGGAGCGGGGAATGAAGGAATGGAACGGAGAATGGAACGGGGAATGGAACGGGGAATGGAATGGATTACTAGAGGGGGAAATTGTTGTCTAAAATCGCTTTTGAATGCATCATTCGAAAGGTCTTTCTACCTAGATTGCAAATTAAAAACTTACGGGGGCAACAAATCTCACGATATTCTACTGTTCCTTGTTTTAGTAATCAGCCCCCCCCCCCGATTACTAAAACAGGAATAACACAGCCATGACGAAACCAGTTGTCTAAAATCAATTTTGAAAGCATCATTCAAAAGGTCTTTCCACTTAGATTGCAAATATAAGCTTTAAAAACTTACGGGGGCAACAAATCTCACGATATTCTCCCGTTCCTTGTTTTAGTAATAGCCATTTTAAGATATTGTAGTTTTCTTAATTTGACCCATTTAGCGGAAGTTCCTTTCCCCTCGGTTTAACAACATCTAATTGAGAAAAATGGGCAGCGATCATTTTGTCTAAACGCACTCTAAATGCAAATTTGGATATTGCACGTCTTCACAGGGAGGTTTTTAAGTGCCCTGGTTGAAGAAAAAACAGAATGCCACTGAAGACCCCCCAAATTGTCAAAGGGACAATGTTTCAGTGCAAGAGGCCGTAGGACATGGCAGCTTTTTTATTCTTTTAATTCTTTTTTGCCTTTTTTGTTTAATACGAAAAGATCGTGTTGAAACGGGTTGAATTTATTAAGTGCAATCATTCAAATGCAGCTCCTTTTAGAAATTCCTTTCGTTCCCTCTTTTCGTAATAGACATTGGATAGCTAATAACCATTGGGTAAATTTGTGTCTGTATGTGTCATGGTCAGTGTAAGTCTACAAAATGTTATGTTAATATATATCTCACGTGACTGTGTAATTCCAAGTGGTGGCTATAAAGGGTTACAATGAAGGGTTATGTGCTATTTCTTTCTTAGGCAGAAAGCATGGCTGCGACAAGCAACTTCAAATTTCCAAAACTTAAACGAACAGGAGACCAATTACAAGAACTGCCTAAGTTTGAAATAGGATAGGTTAACATCGAAATACTTCGGATATTGATGCATATTTAAAAAAACATTCGGAGGTGCTTGCACTCTCCCACCAGTTAGAGACTCTCTTGACATTTTTTTTAGAGTTCTCGATGAAGGGTGGGTTACTTCCACCAGTAGAGAAGACTCAATGGCTTCATGTTACAAAAAATCAGAATTAATTGAAACTGGATTACGAAGAAATTAAAAATAAAATAACTTAACTTAGACAAAACTGGAATAAAAGTATAGTAATACAGCATAGCATAACATAACATAACATAACATAACATAACATAACACAACATAGATTAATATAACATAATATAACATAACATAACAATGCATTTTGTCACACTGGTGACTTCCCTGTCTCTAAGCTGCAGAAAATGTTAGCACATGCTGGGCGCCATCCAACCAAATTCAGATAAGAGTCTCTGTAAATGGTCGCTTTGTATATAAGGTTGGATTTCCATAGGTACGAGAAGCATTTGCCTTTCAATGTCTGGATATCTTTGTAGAATACAGACAATCAGCAGGTGGAAGTGAACATTCTGAGCCTGTGGGCTTTGCACTACTTGACCAGAGATTGGATGGCGAAATTGTCTAAAGTCTCTGCAGACAATTACAATGTCATCTGGTGGGCCATGCGGTGGGTTCTTTATTTGCTGACCACACCCGTAACACCTTGAAATGTTGGTTCCCCGCAGCAACTTCAGTGCGAACATATCAACTCGCCGACCAACCTGTTGAAGACAATACAGAGATGACGTCTGATACTGTTGCAGAGGGTACATGATATGTTATTGTTGAAGAGGCGTTGTTGATAACTGTTGTTGCTGTTGTTGTCGTTGTTGTTGTTGTTGTTGCCATTGTCGTTGTCGTTGTTGTTGTTGTTGTTGTTGTTGTTGTTGTTGCCGTTGCCGTCGTTGTTGTTGTTGTTGTTGTTGCTGACCAATTAGATTAATTGTTCCATGCTGGTTACGGACGTCTTTAAAAATGTTGGTGGTTGCAGCTGGCTCTGGCAAATGATCTGGCTCAGTTCTATCATCATCGTCTGCAACTAGACCGGCAACTTCAGGTCGTTGCAAAAGGAAATTGGAACGTTTCCTTTTGCTAGGCTTCTTCTTAGCATTCAACGGGCCACCACTTAGCACCATGTCTGTCAGGCTTTGTCTGCGCTTTGATTTCTTTAACCTTTTTGAAAGATGCCGTTTTCCCTGTCTTTTGGGCAACAGCCAGTGTGTGTTCGCATATCCTTGTACTTCGGTTGAGGCAGCTCCGATCACAATGCAATGCTTCTGCTTTTCCTGGTGTCACTATGTATACCTTGTTGCAGTAACCAGCAACTATGTTTGAGCCATTTGTTGCACCCGGTTGTGGAACCACCAAGGCAGGGTCGGCCAGCAATTCATTAGCTTTGTCAAACTTTATAACAAGTATTGACATTGGTACTATTGTTATTCCGGATGCTGTAGCACTGATGCATAGTACTGGAGGATCGCTAGCGGACACTTCCGTGTTGCATGCGTTTTCTTCTTCGTCATTGAGTAGCTTTCCACCATCGATACCTGTCTTCTGGAATTTTAATATTTGAGCTTTCCTTTGTGCTGCTGTCATTTTAGACCATTTCATACCATCAACAGCCAAATGCTGAAATTGATAGCGGACTCTGTAAGGCCCGCGGCCAAAAACTGCGCGTTCTTCATCTCTGAACTGTGTCTCGATGATTTCCTTTATTTCTTCAATAAATTTGTAAGGCTCATTTTCCTCAAAATTCATATGATTCTTGATGATTAGATTGGCAGCCTCGTTGTCGTTATTGGTGAACTGAGAAGGAGGGTCCCAAAATTCTGCTTCTATCCGAAGAGGTTTCAGCATGTGATTCTTCATATCATCGACCTGTGTAAGATATGCAAAGAAATCAATTGAGTGAATTTAAGATATGTTCTTCCTGTCAACAACTGAAGACTAAAGTCGAAATTACTCATCCAGTTATTCGCTTGAAAACCTTTTCCACACGGTATCTTTATATATAAAAAATGGTATAAATATTGGTTAAATTAAAACATTTAAGCACAGCTAAAAATACCAAGGACGATGGCTTGGTTATTTAGTTCCCCCTTATTTAGTGGCTTGGCTTCAATAAATGTTGAATGTCATTAGTGCGGATTGACGTAATCCCCTATGGACTGACCTGTTGTTGCAAGGCAAGACATTTGCTCCCTAGGGTATCAAATTCTACAGTTTCTTTTAGCAATGGAGTAGTTACAGGAGCGGGAGCAGTGTTGTTGTCAACATGTTTTTGTAATAGTTTATGGTTGAGAATGTTCTCGAAATATTAGCATTGCATGCTGGTCTCTGAGGTTTATGCAGCGTGGTCGGTGAGCTAGACTTCTTCTGAGTTGGCTAGGACAAAGCATGTTGTATGGTCTTCGCTCCTTCTTCAAATTTTCATACGTTCGTGGCCTGGTGTTCAAGCTATACGATGAGATCATTCCTGTTTTATTTGGCTTTATGCATACAACTAGTTAATTTGCTTGGTATTTATTCACCAGGGCGAAGAAACAAAAACATAGTTGACTAGCTTGTATATATATTAATGGTACTGTTTTACCAATTTCCGGTTGTTGTTACTCCGTTTAATATTTTTTATGGCATGACTTGTTAACAATGTCGTCTCATCCTGATAGTGATTGGGTTTTACAAGGTTTACTGTATGGTTTTAGTGTAGGCGTGTCCGGTGGGCCCCCGCAGTCTGCCTCTCGTAATTGTGTATCTGCTTATAAGCAGCCAGAGATAATTTATGCTCATCTAGGGGAGGAACTCCATCATGGCTCTATTGCTGGCCCGTTTGACACGCCCCCCATCCCGGGATTAATGGTTAATCGGATTGGAGTTATTCCAAAGTCCACCCCTGGTAAGTGGAGGTTGATCACTGACCTGTCATTTCCTATGGGTAACTCAGTCAATGATTTAATCCCTGATTCGCTAGCGTCAGTTTCGTAGTAGGGTATTCCGGAGGCCATTGCAAGCGCTCTGATGGCAAAATTTGACCCTAAAAGGGCTTACCGTTTACTCCCGGTTCGTGCTAAAGACAGGATTTTCTTAGGAACGAAGTGACGCAATAAATTTTTTGTTGATTTGGCCCTCCCTTTTGGTCTTCGGTCTGCACCCCAAATGTTCACTAAGTTTGGGAAGTTTCTGCAATCTATTTTTCAGCAACACAATTTATCGGCAAGCATTCAGCATTTGCTCGATGATTTCTTTTTAGTAGGGCGGTCTAATTCCTCTGCATGCTAGGATTCCCTGGATACTTGTTTCCGGCTGTGTGA
>JAACYV020127783.1:0-10218 GCA_009936425.2 Chrysaora fuscescens
TTGTTGCTCTAGACGAACGGCGAAGTTGAGGGGGATTTTCCCTCACTATATCATCTCCATCCTCTTCAGCAGGTAAGTTGTCGTTTTCTTCATCTGATCCATCTTCAATTGAAGATGGAAAGAGAAGATGGGAAGACTGCGAAACCAGGCTTTCTTTCAGAAGAATTGAAAAGGACTTTTCGATTTTCAAAATCTTCCTCCATGAAGGCGACATCTCTTGACTCATGTACAGTCTTTGACTCTATGTTCCACAGTCTATATGCCTTGCATTGAACACTGTATCCGATGAAAATGTACTTAATTGACTTTGGATCCCATTTTTGCCTTTTCTCTTTGGGAATATGCATGTAAGCTGTACAGCCAAATACCTTTTGGTTGCTGACATCAGGCTTCTTCCCAAGAAAACTTTCATAAGGCGTCTTGTCCTTCATTGCTATAGTAGGACTTCTGTTTTTGAGTATAACAGCTGTTAGAACTGCCTCCGCCCGAAAACTGTCTGGTAAGCCTGCCCCGCATAACATAGATCTAGCTGTTTCTTGGATTGTGCGATTTGCTCTTTCTGCTACCCCATTCTGTTCTGGTGCTCTCGGTACTGTCAGCTGTCTTTTGATACCTCTCCTTTTTAGATAATCACTAAATTCCTTCGAGAGATATTCACCACCATTGTCAGAGTGTAAACATTTGATGTAACATTGGTAACCATTTCTTCATATTCGAGAAACTTCTCAAATACCTGATCTTTGTTGAGAGAGTGACTCGCTAATCATCATTATTATTATCAGTAATATTCCACTGACACATTATGAGCATGTGATGAACTATATCACATGACAAAACTTGATTCGTATACCCTATACTTCCGTTCTTGTTATGTTGCTTCATGCCTTATCTGATTTACTCTATATTTGATATAATGATAAACTGATAGTCTTTATTTGAGTTTCCATACCTTTAGCAGGTTATGGGCCCAGGTTACGTAGTTTAATAGTTCGTGTGAAGTCTCAGATTTGTTATTTGTTGTGTGTCTTATTCGTTCGTGGTATTCGACGATGGCGACACCAGGAGACGAAGTTAGTGGCGGTTTCAAGGTTGATAAACGTAATGGAGAGAACTATTACTCGTGGAAATTCCAAATGAAGATGGCACTGGTAGGAAAAGATTTATGGGACATCACTTGCGACGAAGAACTAGATGATACAGCTGAAGCCACTCAGCAAAGAAAATTTCAACGAAGAGAAAATGTAGCCCTGGCTCGATTTGTTTATCAGTGTCACCGAATATTCCAAAGGTCCAAAGGAAGCTTGGGATAATTTAGAAAGCCACTTTGAAAAAAGGTCTTTGTCTCAGAAGATATATTATCGCCGCAAAATTTATTCTGCTAAGTTGGAAAGAGGTACAACAATGCTGGAACACGTAAATCATGTGCAAACTCTGTCCAACCATTTGGAGGCTGTAGGGGACCCAATAGAGGAAAAGGATCTTGTGATCATTTTGATCAGCGGCTTAACAGAGAAATACAATCATCTTATCACGGCGTTGGAAACCATAGCGGAAGACAGATTGTTAGAAACTAACCATGGAATAATTTTCCACACATTCATCACAATTGTCGTCGCTTTCATTGAACGAGTGATCTTCCATCCTAGATCGCTTTTCAAAAGATTCCTCGTCTTCCCTTGCTCCATATGGTATCAAATGGTATCACCTGATCTCGTGACGGATGGCGTCTAGAATAAAGAATCTTAGATATCTTTGGAATGAAAACGTTTCGATCTATGCTACTATATATGTTCAAATTGACAATTGACTGAGGAAACAGATTTATTTATTTTACTTCTAAATACCTGATAAATTGTAACTGCTGTACAGGCACTGCGGGTTGAATCAGAGGATGATCTTGACTGGTCGGGGGCATCTCGAGTTGTAGAAATATTTGATGTTCTTCCTAACGTAAATATCTTTAGCTAAAAAATAAAACAATAACAACCAGTCAGAATTCAATCAAGATTTAAACGAAAGTTGTGTACGTAATTAAAATTCAAAAGTGTACAAATTACAGCCTATACAGTATGACATAGTCTACCTTTTGGACCATTTTGAAAGAAATTAGCTGATTCTGATCTCCAAGTTGAATTTATTTGTGAATACCATGACTTGTTCTTCTTGGCCTGATTATGCCTGTCGTCTCTAAGTCATTCCAAGGTTTGGAACCCAACCCCGCTCGATGCAGGCAGAATTCAATCCAAACCAAACCCCATTTCGCTCCTTTCGGATATTTTTTCAGTATATCAACTATATCTATCTATGCTATCAAGATTCAGGATTTCCAAGAAGCTGCATTGTCAAGTTGTCAAAGAAAAGCAAATAATTCAAAGAGATTGACAGGATTTCTGAAAACCGATAAAATAATAGTGATAGAATAGAGATGAATAGAATAGATTGTCTATTTTCTTCTTGCAAAGCCTGCACGTGACTTTGTATCGACTGTGCGGCATTAGGGCTTGCTTCTTGCTTTGTGGCCTTAAACTTTCCCAAGAATCGTGTTTTTATTGACAAAGACTATGCCAATCTCATTCCAAAATACAAATATCATTTTCATGATACCGAGTATCTTAGCGACCTCCTTCCGAACATTCCAATCTCTTTTATTCAAAAAGTAGGCGTTTTTGACGAGACAATAGCTTTGCCGCCAAACAAAATTTTCTAGCAGGAAGAAGCAAGTGAAATTTCGATCAAAGTTTTGGCGCGAAGAATGAAAATCGCTCCAGCCAAAGGTCTTCCTTAATAACGGAGGTCTTGAAGGTGTCTCGGGGCCGAATTACAAACTATTGGGACCGAATATCCAGAATTATTGGGTGGGTGCACCACCCCCTCACCCCCCATAATGTGCGCCCCTGGAACAGACACAGGTACAAAATCAACACATATAGATTAATACACATGCTACGGCGCCAACATTACAAAACTTTTTAAAATTCGGTCCCAAACAATTTTACAACCCCCCAAAGATTTTCTTGATGTGCGCCCCTGTGCAGGTAAGGGCATGACTTAATTAGGCCTCTAAGCTTGCCATGGCGCGAAAGAATGGCGCGAGCGGGTGGGTAATGTTCATAGACATGTTTGCAAGCTTTAGAGCAGACGGCATATTTGACAGAGAGAGAATTGGGCAACTAAAAAACATGTTGGTATGCCTTCAATAATGCTTTGAATCGAGTAATGATTTCAGTTAGAAAGTGAGCATACGAAGGCGTGTCTAAGTCTAGAGCAGAGATTAGTTGAGGAAAATACTCCTCAGAGTCAACATGCAATGTCGGTTGCTCAGACAGAGGAAAAACGTATGGGCGATCATATGATTCACTGTCTAGAAACGGCGAAAGTGCGTGATGTGCTGGAGGAAAAATCGAAAAGCCGGATATGCTTGCCAAAAAATTGTCGGAAATGAGCTTAGTGGTATGGCATCCCCAAGAGAGGAAATATCAGCGTGAGTGGGTTGGAGCAAAATGCCTAATTTAGAAAATTCATAGGCAATTTGGCAGACTTTGCAGACGAGCGAACAAACACGCTAGCAAGATAAAAAAAAAATAGCGACGCTGTCAAAATGTACGAAGAAAATTCTGGTACGGTAGTACTTGTGAAACAGATTTCGATAAAGGCAGTTTATTTTTGTACTTGTTTGAAGAACTGTTTCGAAATGAGAATGAAAGAGATTAGATTATGAATTCGCGCTAAACTAGTAAATTAAAGACGCAGCTAACGAGCTGACAGTATGTCCGCAAGGAACGTTTGAACGTATAAACATTAATATATTTGCTCAAATATTTCCAACTCTTCAAATATTACTTTGGTGGTTCTGGGCACTTTCTATTTCGAATTATCTACTGCGCAATTATCTGTCTTTTTGGCAAAGGAATCAGTAATTATGCAAATTATAGACAGGGAATGTTTTGGAAAAAACTAGCAAACTGCCTAACCTCAAATTTTATTTCACATTCTAACTAAATCGACCATGGAGATTTCAAATCCAAGATGGGCCAAAAAAATTTTGACCGGAAGTGACCTTTTTCGATGACGTCATCAGAAATTGATTAGAAATCGTTAAAAAATCAGCTTTTTGTCCTATTGATTCGTTTTTCGGCTCATTTCACCAGAAGGACAAGCTTAAAGTAAAAAATACCACTCTGACCAATTTTTTTAAATCGGGGGCTTCTGGGTGGGCAGGGGGGCCATTTTTCAAAATATTGCGCAGAAATAATTTTTTTACTCCGAAATTAATTAAAACTCATTAGAAAACATATGTAAACATTTCTGCTTTGCCACTGATATCTAAATTTATGAGAACATAGGGTTATTGTGGTGGTCTAAGGCTGCTGGTAACAAAATCCCATCTTAAAAAACGTGTATTGCTAGGGTACTAGTTTGCAAAGTCTGATGTTCTCGATAAAAACACAGATAAAGATTTATGAAGCCTTCTTGAGTTTCAGCCACTTGAAAGTTAATGAATCTGAATGTCTCCTAAATGTAAACAAGCTATTGTTAAAAGCTAGTGATGGTAATTACTAAGCGGCTTCTCGGTGGGACAGTGACTCAGATATGGAAAAAACATGGCGTTGAATAGGCCGTATCTGTTGGTGAACCCTGACTGTACTGATTGCTTACTGTGTAATACTGCAATATCTAAGGGTGCTAAGCAGACGTTCTTCACTGACAAGGGCTGGGCTGCTCTTAAAGAGCAAGCTTTCACATGGTGTAGAATATGCATGTCCTTGGAAGATTCGAAGTACCAGTTCACAAAAGTTTACTCGAAAATAAGTTCTGCCAAAGCATTTGGCAGTGCACATTTGTCGTGCAGAACGGATTTCAGGAATAAAATTCAAAAATATGGCGTTTCACAAGAGTCCGAGAAGAACGATTGTGCAGAAGACGAGTCATTGGAAAACGAGGAAGCCAAAGCAGTCAAACGCAGATCTATAAGTCAGTTTTGAAGGAAAAGCAACTTTGCTTTATTTGCAATGTGACCAGAGAATCTGATAGCAAACCATACAATCAAGGAGGTCTTGGGAGATGCACTGATGAGAAAGCTGGAAAACGTCTGGAGGAGAGAAAAGAAGTGTATCTGAAGGATGAGGAGAACCGTTTCTATACCGCAGCTAACATATTATTGTTGCTTCAAAGTGGACCTTGTCGCGATTTGTACGCAATAGACGTTTACTATCACCAGTCGTGTTATATTAAGTTTGCGCTTGCAACAGTCACCAAGGAAGAACAAATCGACGAGCTTGCCAAAGATAGAGCGGAAGCAACACTACAAAGATATTATCCATAAAAAGAGTGGATACTTACTCAGTGAGTTGTTGAAAGACTATCATAATTTATGCCATGAGAAAGACTGTCAGTCGCTGATTTCTGAGACTCTTTCTTTGAAAAGAAGGCTTCTTAAAGAATTTCCAGAAGAGCTTGGATTCAACCCGACAGGTCGTCAAGTAATAGTTCATGTTGCAGTCATCCGAAGCAATTCCCCCTGATCCTGACTCTCTGCGACAAGCTACTCTATGAGTGTACTATCAGTTATATTATTGGTTGCGCTACAAAAAGAAGATCATAGATGATATTTCCTTTCAAGACTAAGGATGGACCTATGATGCAGAGATTGAACAAGTAGTTCCAGTTTGGTTTACAGGTACAAATTTTCATATCATATAGAATCAACCATTCCTTCTTCGTTTCATAGTCCTCTTTCGTAGAGGGTACGCATGATATTCAATTTCAGCCTGAATTCTGAATATGCGTACGTCAACCTAATCATGCAGTCTGGCTAATTAATTGTTTCTTTCAGGCGAACAGAAACCAGCAACCAACATACATCGACCTGCGTCCAGTAACGAAGAAAGTAACCAGCATGAAATTGAAATCGACGAGCATACAGAAGAAATTGCGGGAAACGATATGGAATATATATTCTTTGGTAGTACAGATGATGAAGAAAATGAAAGTGATGAAGATGTGTGGCTTCCATGACATTATACCGTGTAGAATAGTTATTTCTGACACTGTCAAAACGCGTATGAGATGCATCTTATGTAGTATTGCATATTAGTAGCGACACACGTTTTTTCATATAAGATTTTGCTACCAGCAGCCTTAGACCACCACAACAACCCTGTGTTCTCATAGATTTAGATATCAGTGGCAAAGCAGAAATGTTTACATATGTTTTCTAATGAGTTTTAATTAATTTCGGAGTAAAAACATTATTTTTGCGCAATATTTTGAAAAATAGCTTGAAAAATAGTAAAAACGTTCTGGTGATGTAACATAATTTCATTTTCCCGACTCAGTAGCACATAGTCTAACAGAAAACAAGGGCCTGGGTAGAAACTATTTTGCGTCTCAGTTTGGTCTAGCCCGTTCTTAGTTTCGGTTCCCTAAAGGATGATAGGTCTAAACAGATATTCTTAGGGATTGACTACTGACATGATGACATGCTAGTCCGCAAGGTAAATAAGGAACGTTATAAAGGGCATTGTTGAAAAAATGTGTTTATTTAATTTAAAGATTGGCTATAAAATAGAAGAAACAGATGGGCATAGCGTCCCAGGAGCATAGCGTAGAAGAAAGCAGCAAAGACAAAAGAAAATAAACAAGAAAATAAATTAACTATCTAATTTGGGAGTAGTTTATTTACTAGGATGTAAGGTATGTAGGAAGCAGTATGTTGGCAGTACGTTTACACTGTTTAGGACCAGATTTAATAACTATAAGTCATCTAGTAGAAAATTTTCTAGTGGAGGTTTAGTTACACAAGCGGAATTTTTTATGCATTTCACATAGGTTGGACATCACGGTTCTATGGCGGATGTTAGTTTTCAGATTATTGACAGGGTTTTTAGAGGTTCTAGGATTAGAGAAAGTTTTTGGCAATTTGAATTGGATAGTTTTGCACCTAAGGGACTTAACCTTAGACTTGTTGATTCTTAATTTTTTTTCTTGTTTATTTTCTTTTGTCCTTGCTGCTTTCTTCTTTGTGTTAATTTATATACTTGTGCGTTTGTGGCTATATTATTATAATATATATATATGGATATATGGCTATAGACTTGATGCAATGTGCCCTCCCGGCCATCACCATAGTGGCTTTATGGCGACCCGTGCACTTGAGACACACGGTGCCTTATAGCAATTGGAGTGCTATTCCAAATTTTGACCCCGTTATTAATTATAGTATTTTTCTTAAAGTTTGTTCGCATAGTAGGCTGAGAGAGTAAACCAAAAGTCACTTGTCTGGTTTTTAACAACTTTGAATTGTTGAATAGAGGTTGACTATGAGTTGTCGGCTTATGACACGAAAGCCAATAAAAACTCTTCTTACTGTATATGAGCTTTTCGTCGAAATTGTAGATTGGATTGGATTGGATTCCCATAAAATCAGCCGAACTTAAAGACGATAATGGCACTATCAAAGCATATTGCAGAGATCGAGGTGAACAAATGTTTACATTAATTCTGATCAGCATTTTTATAACACGTTTCATTCTGACCTCCAGTTTTACTACACTTTGGTTGGTTGCCCTTACGCTTTTTGTTTGGTGCAGTGTACAGCACAGTTGTAGGGGATGCAGGAACACCTCGTGCACAACCGGTAACCGACTGTAGTGTTAGCTTACGATGTTTCAACACATCAATTAGTACAGCTGTATTGTCAAAACACGTCACTATTAGTGCCTTCTTCTTGAATTATCTCTGTTCTTTCCTCATAAGCCTCCCCGTTTTGGAAACATTTCAGTCACCGACTTTTTTGTACGAAAAATTCTAGGCCTAGGCAGGCCTAAGTTGGAGCTTTCATTTCTAGAAATGCTTTTTTTTAATTCATGAAAATACATAAAGTTTTACAAGGTATCCTTTACCAAAACTGATTCTACGAAGATTACACAACAAAACAGCAACAGCAAATTTAAAAAAAAGATAGATATTGTAAACTAAAGTAATCAGATTAACCTGAATTTTAATACAGTACACGACACGTTATAGAAATTGTAGGCTAACTTGACGATAGCAAGTTTAACAAAGTAGGAAAGTATAATTTCTATCAACTTTTTATGGTCATATCACCTTGTGATGAGGCATAGGTACTTTATTTGATTTTAACCTATTTTGTATTGTAATCCACACATACGTGTGAAAATAAAAGGTGTCCAGCAAGTCAGCCTTAGTGGTTACTTTTGATCCTTGCGAAATGAAAAAAGGGAACAAGTCTAGTGAATGAAGAAGATTTGATCCATTAGAGAGAAGAAGTAATCTTTGTTTGAGGGCCTGTGAAGCATGCTCCATATCAATGCGAATCAGCAAGATATCCAATGATACTGCCAAGGAACCAACATGTAAGCAGTATTATAATAAAGCATTTTATAAAAAATCTGGCCATGGTGGACAAGAGTACGTTCTTGCTTCAATAAGAAAGAAGTTCCGGATAATAGAAGCAAGGGTGCCTATACTAAGAATAATGAAGCCATGTTTTGACAGAAATTGTAAACTAAAGTAATCATGTGTCAGATACACTTTGGGTTTTTTTTAAATTCAGTTGACAATTTTCTGCCCCAGACCAATTGCACCAGCTGGATCTTCCAGCCAAAATGAAAACAATTTATCACGCCACTCAGGAATAAAACTGGAAAGAAAACTATTGATTTATTATAATCAATGTGTAGAAGTTTTACTGAAATAAAGATTGAAGGACATTGAGGAAATATATGTAAAAAGCAAGAACAAGATAACTAGCCTTAGTGATCAAATTTCCTGATGGTGATGTGTTTAAAGGATATTGAAATGCATTGTAGAAATGCATATAAAGATTACCTCTTTCATAGTCATATCTAGTTTACATCAGAGTTTTTGCATGCCTCATCATCAGGGTGATGTTACCACAGAGAGTGTTGGTCCTTTGAAACCACATAATATTTTGCAGATTGGCTACATTCCCCATTTATTATAGTCTTTAGGCTACGGCTTGCTTATCCAAAAATAAAAGCAAACTTTTTTTCAGTTCAGTATGTCAATAAAATTACTTTCTTCACAAAAAGTTTTGATTCCCACATCCCACTTTGATCACAGAGTTATTGGTCGATAGGAATCTATTTTCTGAATGTGAAAACCCTGAGATACAAATAATACTAGGCATGCCCATTATGAGTATGGCAAGGAAAATTAACATTTTAACTAGATCTAAATCTTTCAGAAATATTAACCCAAGATGCAACCTTAATATCCCTGCCACTGATTATATCTAGGCAACAGTTTTGTTTACTCAGACTGTTGCCTTAAATTTTAGCTAATACTAGAAACGGTGGCAATTATGCCAATAAGAAAGTCTACCCTCCATGGGCCTATTTGAAAAAATAAATGAAAATTTTTCTTGAATTGATGCTTGAAGGTAATATCAAGTACCCAAATTATGTAATACAATGTGAACCATGAAACATGAATTTGAATCCTAAAATTTTGAGATTGTAGTGTGGTCAAAACAATGAGATGCATGTCACATCAATAATAGTTATAAGATATATTAAGTGGGTAGCCTGCAGTACCAAACAGAAGCTCCTTCTCTATAGTATGGCAGACCCAAGTAATTAAAATGAAAGGTAAATGATACAAACAAAGCATAGTGTGTCTATCTATAGAATGTTACTGAGTTTAATGTAAAGTAGAAATCCAAAAATAAAAAAAAAGTTGCTGAAATTCAAAATCCTTATCTAAGAATTATATTACAGGGCCTTAGAGGCCCCCTAAAGTCAAACATTTTAATTTCATATTGTGATAAAATCGGACCTTCTGAAAACGATGTTGTTGTTATTTTTTCCATATCTTGCACTGTTTTCTGGATATAAGCATTTGTATATTGGTAATTGAATCGGATTATTGCCCCAAATTCTTAAAAAGTTTTCGGAAGGTCTTCTGCTTGACGTCACGCAACTCTCGTCAAAAGTTTCGCCAACTCTGGGTAGAATAATCGCTTGCAACCGCCAGGGCTGGTATATTTGCATTTTAAATGCCAAATTTCTGAATTTCGGCATTATTTGATGGTCTGCTGGCATGAAAAATGTGCTTTAGCATAATGGCATATTTTTGGAATTTTTTACAAATTACTTAACCCTTTACTTCTTGAATTATGGTTTTCAACACAAAAAAATATTTGATACAGTTTCTAATGATGGTTTATGGGTTGTT
>JAACYV020128893.1:0-25983 GCA_009936425.2 Chrysaora fuscescens
CCAATTTACAACAAGCATCAATAATAATTTGTCATTATGCAATTTGTTGAATCTCCTATCAAAGAATAAATCCAAACTGTTATTTTGAGCCATGAATTATTATGAATTAATTCTCCAGGTCTGTCATATAGAAAAGGATTGGCATTGGCACTGCAAGAAGATTCTGAACTTGATATTTTATCACCAGTGATTGAATTGAACGATGTAAAGGGTGAAGGGTAAGAATACCTTTCATTTATTTATATGCCCCAAGTATCTAACTTGATGCTAACAGATATTCTTAGCCTCTTGACAACAACGAGCACAACAAAACCAAACTAAAGGCTCTTGAAGTACCTTAGGGTTTGTGAAAATGGAGCCGAATCGGCTTAGCGAGAGAAAATATATCATATCATATCATATCTATGGCTGGTCTATTTTGGGTGTTCGTTTGAGATATGCTGAGATTAAAGCAGGAATATTAATAGTATCCTTAAATATTTCTACATATTTAGCTTATACGTTTAACTGTATTTAAGAAATCTCTTTATTCTAGTATTTTACTCTTGTTATTGCCAACTAAATAGATTCAGCTAAAAGAATTACGTAGCACGCTGTTTTTCGCTGATTCTTTGATCAAGAGATTTCCTTGAATCCAAGTTAAATTATCCAATAAAGTTAATCAGTTCATTTTTGTGCCGTTGTTTGGTTAGTTTGGGGTTTTTCTTCTCGTAAATATTGTTCAGCGTTGTGATATTGCTAACAAGATTTTGGTTAAGTTTCTGCGTTTTGGTTAAAATTTTTCATCCACCTTAAGACTGCTGTGTTAATTAGAAAAGCTATTTAAAGTGAAGAATGTTTTTATTTATAATTTATGCATAACTTTCTTCAAATTTATCCTTTTGAAATTAGTTTCCGAACGCCATTTGTTTTCCGTATTTTTATTGCATTAAAGAGCCCTGATTAAATGCTTTACAGAGGCCAGTAATGTCCATTTTTCCTCGTATGTTGAAATCTCTAGACCTCAACATTTAGAAAATAAATGTTATATATTTAACACTTTTTAATTGTTTCCTTCTAGAAATGAGTTATTTTTACTCACATCTGATTGTCATCAATACTATTTCAAATGCCTGGCTAGAAATTCGGCACTTCATAATGCCATGAGGAATCCTTCCAAGGTAAAAATGATGCCAAAATGTATGTTTTTATGTATAACGCCAGAATCTACCAGAACAACAAACAACGAGGAGTTCTTAGATAACGTAATGTGCCCAGCAGAATCTGGTATCTCAAGCCCAGCCTGATAATGTGTTTTATAAGATTATCAAATAATTGGTTAGGGTGTTAAAAGGAAGGGGATAGAAGATTTTCAGTAGTGGCTTTTGGACAGCGAATTGCTCAGTAAAGCTATAAATGTCAACAGTGCTAATTACTTTTCCATGATCTATACTTTTGTTTCCAGGTTATTTAAGTTGCGTGTTTATCTATTTTATTCTAAATCAATAATTTTGTTTTAATTTCTTATTATTAAAAATAGCTTAAACTGATTGATCTTCATATCGTTACATAGGAATTGACGCCCCAAGATATAGCAAGAAGCAGAGGCAATTCCCACCACTTGATCCACGTTGTTCAAGCGCAAAGGAAGATTTTGAAATCCCTTCTTAATAACTATGAATGCATAAGGTATGGCCAGAACAGCTTCAAATATCAGGACTAAAGCATTTCATGATGTGATATTTTTCACATACACTCGCTATTTTCGCTCTGTTGAATTTCAATGTTTTTTTCTTTTTAGTTCAAAAGTAAACGTCCTAAAGAAGATAATTGATTCGAGGGATGTTTCTAAGACGATCCCATCTCTTCTTCCCCAACAAGATACCACAACTCAGTGCATGGTGAGAAATTGAAAACCTATTTTGAATTTATGCCACCCTGTGTCGAATAACAACACTACATAGTTTCAAGATTCATCGTATTCTTTTGAAACAAGAAACAGAAAGACCTCTAATACCTTCAGCAAAAGTACTGAAGTATTGGGCCTAGCCACTTATCAAATTGCTTGATTCTACTTAGTTGTATAAACCACACGCCACTGAAATTCGTATGTTGTTTCCATGTTACAGATAAAGGTGAAAGACATGTTGGATTTGACTGTATATGTTATGATGCAGTTTCGGCAGCTTGTCAAATGCTGTCCGGATGCCCCGATACCTTTCTCAGCTTCTCCTGCTGCCGACGAATTGCTCCCAACCATCAATAATTGCTCCATGGATGATGATTTGCCGAGGATTGTATTGAAACACATAGAGGTAAGATTTAGTATATTTGGATGTGTCTATCCTGACGGTAAAGTGCTCAATACATGAACATGTAGAGCGTTGTAAATTAAAGACGAATTAAAGACATAACATAGACAAAATTTCTCCGAGTTTCACTCTTTCGCGACCTTCAGACAGACTCTAATGAAGAATGATCTATACTGTGACCTATTTATATGGTATTTACTCGTAAGAAGTTATACTACTGAAAATATTACACAACATTACCAACATAAACATTCATTGTAACGCTGTGGCCAATATCTACATGAAGTGTAAAGCAACGTGTAAATAATATAGAGTGGAAAACAGTGATTAAACTCCATTCATTTCTGTTAAAGACCTTCAAAATCTATCAGATGTGAGCCAGCTCTCTGCATCTTTGTTTGAAATGGACCGTTGAGAATAAGAAATGATATCAATATATATTTTGATTTATTCCTTGTTTTTTCTAGAATATATTAGAGACAACTTCAAAATCAAAAGAAGAAATAGACAAAATTATTCCTTTCAATGATTCTGTCTCCCTGGTTACATGGTCAGTTTTCTTGCTCTCACCTACTGCTATTTCATATTTTTCAAGATTGAAACTCAATCTGTTAAAATATTTGGAAGTTGGCAATAAATTTTATAATGCAACATTTCATAATTTAAGAAAGCCTTTATCTTAATTCAAATTGTTTATTGCTTTGTCCTTATTGTATATTGTTATCTATTATTGTATATCCATAGGTCGCATGTCGAATCAGTTCAAAATGCTTTAAAATGTTTGGCAAGAAACAGTGACTTGCTACAGGAAATTGAACAAAGCTTTACTTGTCAAAGGTAAATAGCAAAAATAAGAAAATACATTTACACAAAATAGGCTTTAAGTCCAGGAGGCAAGGTGTACGATATCTCTGTTGCAAGGCATTTTATTCTAAGTTATTCAAAAACTTTCCTTGTTGATACAAAAATGTCTCTTCAAAGTCCTTTTTGTCAATGTTTGATTTTGGCTAATTCCATCTTGAAATGTCTTTTTCAGTGTTGATCCTACTCATAGCTCTGCAAAAAGTATATCAATGTTAAAGTGTCAAACAAGAGACTTGTTGGTTGAGTTAAAGAATTCAAATTCATTCTTCAATCCGTCAGCAGATATGAATAACGCTAAAGAATTCTCAGGTAGCAAGAATTAATCTATAGCTTCAAAAATCCTTTTTTGTAACCTAGCCTTTTACATTACAAGTGATCTTTTTCGAAAATTTAAATTTATTGTTACTATAACAATGTTCATAATAATTTATAACAGTTTTTTTCATTCGAGTTTCTAAGTTGTATGAAATTCATTTCTTCAAGCTTTTCAAGATGCTGCCAAAAGTCTTTTCAAAAGAGTTCTTGTATGCATTCAAGAATTATCGAAGTTAGATAATGAAGGCTGTGAAAGACTAAATGAAATTGCAGAAGAAAAAGAACAGACCGAACACCAGGAAGGTTCGTTTTTCTATTTATGTTGCATTAAGCAAACATTTTTCATAGTTGAATCCTCCCTTCTGAATTTGATGCTCTTACAATAAAGTTAAATTTTTTATAAGAAGTGAATATAAAATTGTGTTTTCTTTCCAAATATGTTCCGTTGGGATGAACTTAACTTATTGAAACAAGATCAGCAAGTATTTTTGTGAATAACTAATATTTATTTCTAGATGAGAGCGATGAAGAAATGGATTTAGACGATGGACACTTGATTCCAAAGTTAGAGAAGAACTTCTTCAAAGAAGTTCAAATGCTGGGATCGAATTCTATATATCTTTCTTTAAAGACATTCTTCCAAAAAACAAAAGACTTGTTTGATGTGACCTATAGTTGTGGAAATGAAATATTCCTTATATATACTGGACTTGAGCAGTATCTTGGAATAGTTAAATATTACTCAGAGAAGCTGCTATACCTCCACAGAACATCTTGTAAATTGCTGTACGTGCTGACTGGTATATTTACCAACCTTGCTACAGATGTAAGTACTATGTTGCAAGTTGCAAGTAACAGATTTGTCTGTTCTATCAAAGCCTGCCCTCGTCTTTAATCTATCTTATACATTTTTCTTGAACCCTTTCATTTTATGCTGTAGTTAGCTTTCAATATCTGTTGAGCTGTATTAAATGATTGATAGTGATAGTCTGCTAGAAACTACCAACAATTGTAATGTTTGTTTAGTTGCTTAGTTATAGGAGCATGTCTGAAATATCTTTTTCGGATTTTTAGGGATTTTGTTTACCCCCCGATGAAGTTGAGGCATCTGGTGAAGGCGCAACTGAATTTGAAGATATTCAAGGGGGAGGTGTTGGAGAAGGAGAAGGTATGAAAGATGTCAGCGATCAAATTGAAAGTGAAGATCAGGTTTGTTTGTATATAATTCTTTCTTAATTCTGATCTAATTATCAAGGTTAATAAACTTTTGCAAGCTTTGCTCGAAATGGTCTGTTATTGGCTTCTTTTTGTTCAGAGTGAGCCAATCAGGATCAAGGATGTTTTCTTTTCTTGACACTTTTTCTTTAAATGTCCTATTTAGCTGCAAGAAGCTCAACAGGAAGGAAAACAGAAAGATGAAGAGAAGAACGAAGATCGAGAAATTCCGGAAGAAGAAGAAGGAATCGAGATGACCGATGATTTTGATGGCCGGATGCATGATGTAGATCCGGATCAAGAACCAAACGAGTCCGAATCTGGAAATGAAAGTGAAGATCAAGATCCGGATGATAAAATGGGAGATTTGAACGGCATTGATGAAGAAAAACTCGACGAGAAATTCTGGGGTGATTCAGATGACGAAGACAACGAATCAGGCAATGAGGAAGAAAAGGGGCCTGGAGCTGAGGGAAAGGCAGAGTCGGAGCTTGTTGCTAAGGATGAAAATGAAGGTTGGTGTGTTTTATGAAAGTTAAGTCGGCTATTTTGCTGGCAAATCTTGACTTATCTATCAAAATCAAGGCTGAGCTTGCATTTAAAGCATAAAATAGATACATACGTTCCCTTTATTTTTGACTGCATAACGAAATTGATCTGATTTAAGGTGAGCAAGAAGGAAAAGATGGAAACAAGAATGAACAATCCGAGAAAGTTAATGAAAATCAGGTGAATGAATTATCAGATGATGAATTGAATGAAAATGACAGCGAGGATGGGGACGAAGGCGAGGCTGGGAAAGAAGATAGACAAATGAATAAAAATGATGAACAGCAGCTAGAAGAATTTCCACCTGATTTGAATATGGATGGAGAAGATAAAAGCGATGATGATGATGATGCGGCAGAAGGTAAAATCCTACAAATTCGTTTATACGCTGGGCCCATAGGGCATTGACTAGCATAGGGCTAATCTACGCAGTGGATTTTCCTTCCTCTGGATTCCATGATCCTTCCTTTTTAGATGACCACATATTTTCAAAGTTGCTTACTTGCTTTTTTAGACGAGAAAATGAAAGATGAAGCCATGGCTGAGGAGAATCTTCCAGAAGAAGAAGAAGAAGAAAACGTAGCTAATCCTGAAAATGAAACCACAAAAGATGACAAAAATGAGAAAGATATTACAGAAAATCCAAAAGATGATGTCGAAGATATTAATGACCCAGACAAAAGTGGCGAAGAACCAGCGGTGTGGTTTATTCTCCGTTTTTTTTTTTTAATTTGTTTCATTTGTTTTTCATGAGTCAAGTTTTATGTAACAGATATTCGTTCAGCAATGCACAAATTTAATATTATTTGAATTTCATCGACAAATTTTAAGCAAGAAGGAAACTGTTTATTATTAAGCTGTATATTTTGCTCTTTTTCCAGATGGATGGTAAAAATGAAGAGAGATCAAGGGAGGACATCAATAAACAAAAAGAAGTGCGTAGTTTTCCTTTAGTAATTTAAGATCGTTAAGAAAAGATTCTCTGTATTTTGTCTGTTTTCAAATCTGATGTTTTTTTAGAACCAGGACACATTGCAGTCTGCAGATGTCCAAGCGATAAGTTCCTCTGTTGAAAATGCCACCGGAGATGACTCTGCGGTGGAAGCCGAGATCACTGTGGAGGAGCAAAATGAGCAGCAGTCACAAGGCACTGGCTCTAGTCAACAACTAGGAAGTGAAGGGCATGACGGGATATCTTCTGTAGTGAAGCAAGAACATGACGGAACCAAAGATAACAAGGCATGAATTTTGTGAATATTTCATTGAATTTAATTTGATAAAAAGGATATCATTTTAGGAAAAGTTGTTTGGCTGCTGATCCGCTGGAGGGGATTCCAATAGGGGGTTACCTGGTTTGAACCCCTTCGCTGCTGGCCTTCCTTTCTTATTGATTCCACAGATCTGCTAAATTCATTCTCTGTCCTTTTCTAGAAAAATCGAAGGAAAGATTACAATAAATCTCGGCAAGACAGGAGCTTAGCGACTGATGCTGAAAGGAAGCTAAAAAGGTTGAAAACTACAGATGCAGAAGATTCTTCCAAAGAGGATAAAGAGGTTGGTTTTAGTTATGGTTTCTTCCCCTTTCCTTATAAATCTGACTTTAAGATTACTCATATTCAAATGACTTCTATTCTAAAAGAGGTGCGATTGATATCAATAGCACAGATTGACTAGATATTTCTATATGGTCAGGTATACTGCCTGTAGTCTCCCATTTTTTTGTCGTTTTTTTTGTCGTTGATTCGTTCAAACAAGAATAAACGCTAACTATTGATCGCTTAAGCCATTTTTTTACCGCAATACCTTTCTCACTTGCAGCAAAATATTTCCGCTGATCTGTATCAGCATGTCCGCGAGGACGAAAGCTATGATGCGCATGCTTTAGATGCGGCAACCGCTGAGCAAGCTCTTGAACAAACTGACAACAAACCGTCCTTAGAAGACAGTGATGCAGAAATGAACAGTGACGACGAAGAAATATCAGAAGAACAGAGTCAGGTAAACTCAAAATTAATAAGTTTAATAATTAGGGCAGTGTTGTCTTTGCAAAGCGCAATATGTTCTCGTTGCTATTACAAAATTACACCGGTCTTTTCTCAGCCACGCTGTATATCCAATGCAGCTAAACTTTTTGAAGAATTTTAATGGCTGTGTGAAAGATACCATAAAGCTATGTTATGTCAATTTGATAGAATTTATATGATATCAGAAGTTTTTAGTATTATTTCATGGATTTTTCATCATCTTCGTTATAGAAGGAAAAGGCAAATTCTGCGTCAGTAACCAGAGATCCTCGTTTGCATGAAGATAAAGCAGCTGTCGATGAAAAAGAGGTTTATAATGAGACAGAATTGAACAATAGTGAAGAGCCGATGATCGATGTTGATGAAAATAAAGTTGAAATTAACAGCGGATTTTATACCTCTAAAGCGGCTTTGATTTCAATGACAAACTTGGCCAAGGTAAATGAAGGAGACCTTCTTTTTTGTTGTTGTGAGCATAAGCTGTTTCTGGAAAGGGAATTTGTGTCTTGATAGATATGTAGCTACGTTAAGTTGTAATTTACGACCATATTTGAATCATTATTAGTGTAAAAACACCGCTATAAAATGTAAGATTAAAGAACACTCTCAAAAAACGATGATAAACGCAAGTCATGCTATCCATTTTTAGGAGATTTTTGCCAAGACTCTTTTAAACCTTTTCCGTTTTTATGTCTGTCTTTTTTAGTTGGAGAATGATAATGAAACCCTTCGCCGGGAACTTGAACTTCAGCTGTCTTCTTGGGCAGCTACTAGATCACAGGCACCTCAGCATGAAAATGTGGCAATCGAAACTTGGAGGAAGTACGAAAATCTCACCTCAGCATTGTCTCAGCAACTCTGTGAGCAACTTCGTCTCGTCTTAGAGCCAACTCTTGCAAGTAAATTGAGGTGGGCGTTGTAACGTTGTTATTACATTATTCATGCCAGCGGCGCCCTAATCAGAATTGTTAAGCAATTAAGACCGGTTAAATATGATACTTATCGCTCTCTTCACATTATAGAGGGGATTATCGCACCGGAAAACGTTTAAACATGCGCAAAGTGATTCCATATATAGCAAGTCAGTTCAGAAAAGATAAAATTTGGCTGCGAAGAACGAAGAAAAGTCGGCGTCAATATCAAATCATGTTAGCTGTTGACGACTCATCCAGCATGGCTGATAATCATTCTAAGCAGGTAACAGAGATGGACCCTGTTGTCTTATGGTTCATGTATACTCTATATTTATATATAGTTATTTTTATTGCTTCATGTTGAGTTGAATAATTAAGGGATGTGAGTCCTAGATGCATCAAAAATCTTTTAAAGGTTGCAGAGGATTACTTGCTAAGGCCTAGTTTTTATTGCATGCTATCACCAGAACGAGGTAAATCAATGATGAGAAAGAAATCTTTCAGCTTTCAAAATAGCATTTCCATAACAGGCCTAAGTAGCTATGCCAGGGGTTATGTAGTATGTAGTATGTATGTATTCCCAGTCATCGATTTTACTATCATTTGCCCTTCATACTGTTATTAATTCACTGTTTTTATTATTTTGTTTTATTTTAAGCTTGCATTTGAATCATTGGCTGTTATTAGTAATGCCTTGACTTGGTTAGAGGCTGGAGAACTTGCTGTCTGCAGGTGAATCTATTTTTACCATTGATTTTGTTAGATTACTGTTTTCCTTATAACAGAGAACGGTTTTGATTGGAGTTCTACACATATTAAATAAAGAGCTCTGAATTCAGCTGCTCTCCCCACATTTTGTACTCTCTTCGTTTATAACTTGCAGAAAACAGAATTAAAATGTTGCTGGCAGATGAAAATGATAGGAACAGTGCTTAACTTCTCGCACTCAAATAATAAAACGCTTTCGCGAATTACCGAGTGAAAACAGAATAATTAATTGATATGTGTTGCTGGCAGATGAAAATTGATAGGAGCAGTGTTTAACTTCTCGCACTCGAATAATAAAACACTTTCACAAACATAACCCTTTTGCGAATTATTAACTGACAACGGGATTTTTTTTCTTTGATTTTTATTCATCTCTACCTTAATTCGGAAGCCTATGAGTTGATATGAAAATCTGCAGGATTAGTTAAACTCAAGTATCATGCTTAGGTTCTTTGCGTTGATTTACTTTTTTGCACACTTCGCCTTGGCGTAAGGCAATGCATGCAGTTGGGTATTACTAGGTTTCTCGCTTCCACTTTTCTTTGCTTCCTGCACTCCTCATCTTGTCTGTCCAGAAGTAATGATGAAAAATAATGTACTTTTGACTTACGGATTTGAAAAGAACGATTGCGATCTTCCTTGAGCGATCTTCCTTGAGTTGAGAGTAACGCAGTTGCTTTGAAATCTTATCGTCTCAGCTGTTGTAGTTGCAGGAGAACTCAAGCAGGAGAGAACAAAGAAAGTAGATGTATTGTAATTCCAAAGCAATTTCATCAGACATATTTTAACTGTCTTTACAGCTTTGGGGAGACGACGAAACTTCTGCATTCGTTTAACGAGCCTTTTAATGAGCAGGCTGGTGCCCAAGTATTGGAGGACTTCACATTCGAGCAGAAAAAGACAAAAGTTGCACTGGTAAAATCTATTTCAAGTTCTGCTAATTGAATTAAAATGACAATAAAAATCGTGGTCTATTTTTTGCTTTTATAGAATGGTTTAGCCCTAACTTTATAGCAGATTCATTCATCGCTAATGTTAAATGTGTTGCATGACCTGCCTTGTTGTAATTCTCCAAATAACCAACCTTGACACGTTTAATTAAAGTTTCCAAGTAGCTTTTAAGCAGTTATTTAAATTGAATTACTAATATCTTTTTGAAGAATTATCTTCTCAATGACCTTCTTTTTTATAGATGTTAGATACTTGTTCGACATTCATGACAAAAGAGCGATCTAATGTTCTAGAAAGATCTTCTCGACGACTTGAAACGTCTCAGTTATTGCTCATTGTGTCAGATGGCAGGGGTATCTTTCTTGAAGGGAAAGAGGTATGCCCTTTTCTTTCATATTTCTTCCTTCTAAAGCATTCCTTTCCAATACGCGTGAAACGAATATTTATTGGAGTCAAGTTTAGATTCTACTTCTAAATTTATATTTTCAGGTAATTTTTGCATCAGTTTAGTATTGCACCCAGAGATAAAAACTTTATTGTATAAAAATATATAATTTGCTATACCAGTTAAGCTATTACTTAAATCTTGCAAATAAACTACGCTTATTGCAGCTTGTCAACTCCCTTGATACTTAACAACGACCTCTCTTTCATTCTAGGTTGTTGAAAGATCAGTGAGGCGCGCAAGGGAGGCAGGATTGTTTATTGTCTTCATTATCCTTGACAACCCATCGAACAGAGACTCGGTTCTAGATATTAAAGTTCCTATTTTCAAACCAGGAGGACTGATGCCTGAAATCAAATCGTACCTTGAGGAATTTCCATTTCCTTTCTACTTGATACTGAGGGACATCAATTCACTACCTATCGTTCTAAGTGATGCTTTAAGACAATGGTTTGAACTTGTAACTAGTATGACCTAAAATCCAAACTATTCTTCACCTAGAAGGGGTTTATATTAATTTTATTAGTGGTACAGTATAAGTTGTTTTATTGGCGATTTTGTATGTGGAAACAGCTGTTTCTCTTGGTGAAGTTTTTAACATGCGCTTCGTAGAAATGATGGTGGAAAATGTTCTGCAAAAGATAGTATCTGATCATTGTAAAAATTGATACCCATTGACTTCATATTCTTGCTAGGCCTAGTCAATGAGTGTTTTTTAAACGGGAATAAATCATGATCATTATCATATAGCTTATCTGTGGTTGATGTGTTGAACTACGGGCATTAATCCACAGTCATACGAGTTCATTATTATTTCAGTGTTTTTCACCCTTCATTTACTCAAAATCTTCATGTTGTTGGAGTAACGGTTTATGATTAAAGACGTTTTAAAGCCAGCAGTGGCCGCACTTAAATTTTTGTCTCTTATTTTATACCAAGACGTAAACAATACTGCCTGTTGTAAATGATTTAAAACAAACTGCAGCTCGAGCTTAAAAAATAACAGAAGTCTGGTCAAGCTTTCTAATAATTATTGTAAACAAAACAACCTTTGTTTCCTCTCTGGTTAATTGATAATGGATATCGGCAAACGTTTCTCCTAATAGGATTTAGCCACGTTTTCACAACTATAATCCCTCTTTACTTAATCAAATCGAGGCTTGAAACTTCGTTATTTCGTTTTACATGTTATACAAAGGTTGAATTCGCAAATAGATTTCCATATGTTGATAATGTTCGTGTTTCATTGCCCCATGTTGTCTACATTTACGGGATGTAGAAATAAATTGAATAATTCTTTGAATTACCCTTGGCTCTTCCTCCATTCGTGTTCAAAGTAACAAAAGATTTGTTCGCTTTTCGACGCAGGCTTTTTAAATACATTTGAAATGCTTGTCTCAGACAAGCCTCAAAGCTTAAAGAGAAGTTATACTTCTTTTATTCTTCAAGTTTTCGATGCTCTCTTTAGCCACGAATGTCATATCACGGCCCATGTGCAATGAAAATGTGTTTGTGTACATGTACATGTACTTCCCTCCTATCGAAATTAAAGGGACAGTTAAAGTAATTGCTCCAATGATAGCCACACATGATCCAGCTATTTTGCCAGTGATTGTCTGTGGAACTATGTCTCCATACCCAAGACACACCATCGTTTGAATGGCCCACCACATTGATTGTGGCAGACTTGTAAAGTGACTTGTGCTCAAACCAAGCTCAGCAAAGTAACCCAAGCTTGCAAAGAGAAAACATACGACAATAATACTCTGTGTGAACATTATAAAACCTCCACTGCATCGTGTTAATATGTTCATAACTGTATACAGCGTTTTGTAATGTCTTGTCCATCGAAAGACCCGTATAATCCGCATTGTGTTAAAAAGTCCAAGGCTTCTGAACCGCACCGATCTATCGGTAACAAGGAATGTTATAACAAAGTATGGAAATATTGCAAAGAAATCAATCCAGAACATGAATGAAGAGAATATTTCTGATTTACATCGTGAAAAAGTTAACCGCGTGAAGAATTCAGACGCGAATATAGCCTGTAGAACGAATTCAAAGAGCGGCAGATAATTCTCCGCTACAGCGGCAAGCGGGTATATCTTTTTAGGGGTTTGTAATTCGGGAATAGTCATTGCGAATGCAGCGATGTTTGATGCGATAACAAGGAATAAACTAAAAAGTGAGTAAATCTTTGCAAACTTTGAAGACTCGGGGTATTCTAAGAATATCCATACTTTCTCGCAGAACGAATTTGTGTAGTTTTCATAGTTCGGACGGCTAGTTTTTGCATATCCTTCTCGGTGTTTCATTGATGAAATTTTCATCTCGTCAATTCCAAAATATCGACATTCCCTTTCGAAAACTTCCATAGATATCCAGCAGGGTTTAGATAATATACCGTTCGATTGATAATAGAAGAGAATCGCTTCAAATGAAGTTATATCTCTATCAAAGATCAGCTGCCTTCTGCAAGGGTCATAATGTTTAGCCCTTCCCATTACAGATCCAAGAAGAGTTTCAGGAAATCTACTCAGTGTCGATGGCTGTGTCTCGTATACTTCACCACAAACATTTATAACAATCCTCGATTCTCTCTTTCTTTCCATGTCAGTTACAAAAACCATAGATTCTTGTCAACATGTTATTTAACAGCATCAATAACTTGCTGTTTGAAACAATGTGAAACGTATCCAAGAGGGTTTGATGAATCTTGAGTTGAGTGAAGAATCGATTCTTTTTGTTGCCGTTACTCATATAGATATCTCCAGTTTCATGTTGTTATGCGCATAAGATCTTTCTGGACAAATATTTTCATTATTCTAAAATTCGTCTTGGATCAACGAGTGGTTCCAGCAGCTTTACAATCCAAGAATGTCTCCTTTTGCTAACTTGTCAATTATATATTTGTTTTTATGACCCTTTAACGTAAAAGAAACAAAGATGTAACAGGTATTTCTGCGTGGAAACGTTGATTCATTTACTAAACACGATAAAAACTGTACGAACAGAAAGCAAATAAGATTTAATTTCTAGACAGTTATGATCAAGGTCATTTGCTAGAATCTGAATTTAAATGAATTAACTCAGTTGTAAGCTACTTCAACTCTTTCCCTTCCTACAACCATGCATCTATTTCTTTGCAAGCAAGCACCTGGTTTACCTTTCCAGAGACGGTGGCACAGCCAAGATTGTCAATTTATGATAATCTAACTGCTTTGGAGTCCTTCGCAGTCGGTTATGCAGCGACTTCAAGCTGACAGCTGTTAAAAATGAATTTTTTAAACAGCAATAGTAATCTAAATCAATCCTTTGTGAGTGTTACGAGCACTGTTACTTGCTCATTGCAGATTGAAATTGAGTTATTTACCATTTAACGCAGTTATTTGATATCTAGCATTGTGGGGACTCCTGAAAACGATAAAACGCGTGGGGGGTTAATACAACACTGTTTGTGATGCTATTTTAGAAAATGCGTGTCTTTAATTTCAAAAACGTTGACACGACCAGTAAACAAACAGAGAACGAAAACCTGTAATAAAACAAAGGCAAAAGAGAAAATGTCATGCAGAATAGGTGCCTAACAAAACTTTTGCAAATTCAGGCGACAAATTTGATATTTTTATCTGGTTTGGCGCACTTATCTGTAAAAGAGTGCAAAAAGCAGAGCTCAAAATTAGCTGACCCCCTGGTTTTCGAAAATTAATGCTTACCCCCTGAGTCTTATCATGGTGCAATCTATTCTGAAACGAGGCTGAGTTGGGCCTAAAATGACTTTCATTTCATTTTCAACATCTCTTTGCTTTGGTTTTGATCATTCCAAAATGTAATGGCAGAAATCCCCCGGCTTACTAGCAGCCTTAGAGCCTTTTCTGGAGTTGGTCTACCGACACATTTTTCAACCCAAGATGAGCTAAGGGAGGAATTAGCTTTTAAAAGAAAGTGGAGAAATGAACAGAACAGAACAACATGGCAAGATGTGAAAGAAATTGCTAGTAAAAGATGCCCTGAAAAGGAGAAGAAATATGTAAGCATAGAAAGGATGATATATCTTTTTCACACCTGTGAAGTATTAGCTTGCTTTTGAGTTACCCAGTTGAGTTCCATTCCATTCCATTGCTAATCATACCGTTGCATTAAAAATTACATAAATTTTTTAATTATTTATTGAACATGAATTGCATAGAATTTTGGCGATATTTATTTACCAACGTTTTTACATCATACAGGTTTCATCTTTGCTACGAGATCTCATAACTGCAGCAAGTAAATTAGGTGAGAGACTTTATTTTTTTTAGCTTTTTTTGATTTTCTATTACCCCAATTATTTCTGTGCTAGCTAAATGATTTAATGAGGATTTTTTTGTGCTTTGATTTTAGTTGGTGATACTGAAATCTCACAAAATGCAAGCCAAGATGCTGCAGCATTTGTTTTCGAGCAGTTTAGGAATACTGAACATCTATCTGGATTGGATACGAAGATATTGAAAGATACATTTGGTCCATTTCCAGCTTCTATAGCAACCAAAAGTTGGGAGCTTGTACAGAAAATACTGAAAATTTTGCCTGAAGATGCCTTTGCCGGTCAAAAGAAAGGGGAGGAATCTGCCCTCAAAAGATTTGGTCATAAACTTAAGATTGATGTTGTGAATGAAAACCCTTTGATCTCAGACAGCTCTGATTCAGAAGACGATGACATTAACCAATTAGATGAATTTTTCAACCACTTTAAGAAGAAAGTGACCGTTGACCAAACAGAAAATAATTCCAGCAGTCAAAATACTGCTGGAGCTTCTAAATTTAGCGGATCAGTAGAATTTGACTTTCTGTGGCTTTTAGAGCAGTGTCAATTGTATTTTCCAAATCATGAATCTCCAGAAAACATGGCTTCTGCTCTGTTTGATTTGCTGTCTTCTTCTAGAAATGATGCGGAAATTCAAAATGAGTTGTTTGAGCTTGTTGGGTTCGAGGCTATTGATCTCATAGGAAACCTTTTAAAACACAGACAGTATCTAGTTGCTTCTGGGAAAACAACAGGGGAATTCTTTGACAAGAAGATTGGAAAAGGAAGACCATCACAGTTTGCAACTCAAGTAACCATTCAGGTAAGATAAGAAAATTAAACAGATAACCAAGAAAGTTGAGTTCATGATACCAGGTTATTAACTGTGGTACTCTGTATCTTTGATTGGTTTCAAGACGCATCTAAATACTACCTATGCATTTAAAGATTTATTACTTAGATGTTTTCTGACTAGACTTGTTTTGAGGATATTTAGAATTTAAAGTTCCCACTAAAAGCTAGCTCTCTGCACTCTATAAACACAAAATTACATTTGAAGAACTACAAAGCAGATCTCTTCATGCAGATTTTTTTTGCTGTTTTTTCCTTCCCATTTCTTCAATTGATTTATCTTGTATTATCCTCTAGTCCAAGCAAGAAAAACAGTTACAGAAATTGGCAAAAAAAGCAGAAAGACGACAAATCAGACAAGGTGTATTTCCGGATACATACTCCGAAGAACAGAGGTTTGTAGCTACCTATCCTTTTATAACAAAAATGCTAGCATAAAGTATTAAAGTTTTTCCATTGCAATCTTTGCAATTTTGTCATGCACAATCAATTTTTTCTTTTCTTGCTTTTTTAAAAAAAAAATTTGGAATCCTTTTTATTCTTAAGAATGTGAATTTTAAATTAGAAATGAAATAAATTCTATTTTTAATATTATTAAATATAATTATCTTTTTATTTGATTAGAAACTTTGCTGAAGCATCAAACTCATCTCTATTTCAACTAAGAAACAGAGAGAGCAAAGCAGTGCATTACCCTTTTGTTTTTGATGCCCTTGCTGCAAGAAAACAATCAAGTGCCTTTATTGGTGGGGCTAAGGTAATGTCATAGTTCTGATGATAACAGTGATAATAACATGGGTATACAAGAAAGATCAAGTAAAGGTTGAGCACCACAGAAGTCTCAAAAGAGAGCTGCAAATATTATAGAGATGTAGGGAGGGCATTTTTGTACCAGTTGTGATTGATGAAATTAGAACATGAAGTTACAAGTTTATACCTTTGTTTCTGGAGGCATGTTTAGTGTAAAGTACAAGAATTATAAGAAAGATGTCGACCTATTCTTTATGTTTTAGATTTTGCTACCTGCAGACATTGTCAAAGACAACAACGCTCAATATGAAGAAGTCTTTATTCCGCCGACACAATCCAAACCTCCAAAAGAAACAGATAATTTCATTCAAATCTCCGAGCTTGATGAGGTATCCAGCATCTATTTGAAAAGTTACTATTTGTCCTTCCATTTTGCAGTTTGATTCTCCCTTAACTGTATTCATTAAATGATTAAATAACTGTTTTTATCAAGCACGAAATTGTGGCATATAGTGAAAGCTGCGTAGTGCTGGGACTTGCCGTGGCAAGCATATCCTTCATTTTATCCAACTTCAAGCAAGTGTGCCATTCGTTTTCTTGCCATTTGTATTCTTGATAGATCTAATTTGACTATTCGATGTTACTAATATGAGACTAAGAGCAGTGATTTCGTTACTCAACGAAACATTCAAGTTCTGTGCCACTTCAGGACTGTTTAGGAATTATTTCTGTAAAACAACTTTAAGGAAAAAGGTACAGATCGTTCTAATTGCTGCTTGCTGTAATGTGGCATTGAAGTAAATTGGTATATTCTTGTTATAGATTGGAAGATGGGTTTTCAAAGGCTTCAAGCAACTCAATCGCATACAAAGCATTGTATTTGATGCAGCTTACAACACAAATGAAAATCTTTTGGTTGCTGCTCCGACTGGTGCTGGGAAAACAAATATTGCTTTGCTGACAGTAACTCACGAAATCATAAATAACATCAAAGCAGGAGTGCTGAAAAAGGATGAATTTAAAGTATGATTTTTAAGCTAGATATAGTATTTTCAATCAAACAAGTTGCCTTTATCGCCCAGATTATAATCAAGCGTCAAAATTAGTAAACACTTGTTAGCTGTGTTGCTACAGAAGGTGAATTAGAAGTTGTAGTTTTGTCTTTTGATTGTTTGCAAGACGTATTCGTTCGTATAATCTCTTATAAAAGTCACCTTGCATAGAATCTGAGTGTTCCCTCCTCCGCCTCCTCCAAAGCAACTATGCCTTTGCTGGTAATGAGACCTGAGACGCTTAATGTGTTGAAAGTTCATTTTCGATTCTAGGTTGTTTATGTTGCACCAATGAAAGCTCTGGCGGCCGAAATGACCGCGAGCTTCAGCAAAAGACTGGAACCTCTTGGAATATCAGTTAAAGAATTAACCGGAGATATGCAACTGACAAAAACAGAGATCCTTAAAACACAGGTAACCCAGCAATGAAAGTACGTCCATAGATCGTAGTATGTACGTCTCTCCTAACATTTATCTGTCGGTCCAAAATAGCCTACATGGATTGACAGTACGCGTAGAGAAACTAGCTTTCTTTTTCAATCTTTTTATTAAATTCTATTAAATTTTGTAAAAGCTTGTGCGGTTAAACTGAGACCGTCTTGCTTGGGAAATCATATCTGATTTCGGTTAAGTTGGTAAATAAACACTGATATTGTTTATTTTCAGATGCTTGTTACTACGCCTGAAAAGTGGGATGTTGTAACACGAAAGAGCACTGGAGACGTGGGACTATCAAATTTAGTGAAATTACTGATTATCGACGAAGTTCATTTACTGCATGATGATCGAGGCTCTGTTATCGAAACGCTGGTTGCAAGAACTTTACGACAGGTAATAAGTAACTAAGCGCATCCTAAACACGTCTTAAGATTGCTAGCTCGGTAAGACTATGACGAATTAAGAGATCTTTAGCAGAATTTATGAAACTTTTAAAGAATTATCCTTAGCTACATTCTATTTGGGGAATCTGATAAAGAACATCTTTTTCAGGTCGAATCATCTCAGAGTATGATCAGAATTGTTGGTTTATCAGCTACTTTACCGAATTACATTGATGTTGCCAGATTTCTTCATGTCAATCCTTTCAAAGGATTATTTTTCTTCGATGGAAGATTTCGGCCTGTTCCTCTTGGTCAATGTTTTATTGGAATCAAAGGAAGTAATTATATGCAGACTCTGCAACGAATGGATGAAGTTTGTTATGATAAAGTTCTCGAAAGTGTTGAAAAGGGAAACCAGGTATCGTTTTACATATTCTGGTTAGACAAGGCTATAATAGAATGACTATATACTGCATAGACCTTCTTCTATGGCACAGCCTGGTTCTTTGTAATTCTGCTTATTTGGCTTGTTGCGTAGTCTCAAGGTTTTAATGATAATCTTTTTGCGCCTAGGTGATGGTTTTCGTACATGCCAGAAATGCAACTGTGAGGACTGCTCTTCAATTTCGAGAAATCGCAAGAAACAGAGGCGATATCATGGCTTTTCTTCCTGAGCAAAATGCATCATATGGAGGGTACGAGAAACAGGTGAATCTTTGTCCATTTCGTATTATTTTGTTGATTTAGTTATATCTTTTTTGAACATCCGTTATTTGAGCAGTCATAAATATCTATTATGCTGGTAGCCCTATCAGTTAAAAGAGACTGCTCTACAGAAGATAGTGCCGAAAATTACACGTCTGCTTGCATTTCCTAAGGTAATGGCATCGAGAAACAAGCAACTTCGTGAGTTATTCCCAGATGGATTCAGCATGCATCACGCTGGAATGCTAAGAAGAGACAGGAATCTTGTAGAAAATCTCTTTTCAAAAGGTGTCATAAAAGTCTTAGTTTGCACTGCTACACTTGCTTGGGGTGTTAATCTTCCTGCTCATGCTGTCATTATCAAGGTAAGAATTTCATCTTCTTATCTTTTCTGTGTACTCTTCAGTTTCTATTATTATTGTTATTACTTTTATTATCATTATCGTAATTATAAACATTATTATTAGCATTATTATTATTCTTCCTAATATTATTATTCTTATTATCATTATCGTAATTACAAACATCATTCTTATTAATATTCTTACATTGCTTTTGCAGGGAACTGAAATTTATAACGCGAAAAAAGGTTCTTTTGTGGACATTGGTATTCTAGATGTGATGCAGATTTTCGGTCGTGCTGGTCGGCCTCAGTTTGATACCGAGGGTCTCGGCTACATCATCACAAAACATGACAAACTGCCTCATTATCTGTCGTTGTTGACAAGACAGACTCCCATTGAAAGTCAATTTGTGCAAAGTTTGACAGATAACTTGAATGCTGAGGTAACTCATATGTGTGTCAAAGTTCTCTAATTGTTTCTAATCAAAGTAACGACACTGGGTAGTAGGGTTAATATTAATATTGTTTATACGTGAATGAAGGCCATTGATCTAAATGCTCATATGGAGAATATCGAGGACATTCTGAAAGATTCATGAATATTTTTGCATTTTGCAATTTTATAAAGAAAATCTAAGATTTACTTCAGATTGATTGATTTATTGATATGATTGATTGATTGGCTGATTGATGTGATTAATTGATTGTGATCTATTATAGGTATCTCTCGGAACAGTATCAAATGTCGAGGAAGCAGTTCAATGGTTGAGCTATACTTATTTGTATGTTCGCATGCACCTCAATTCGCTTGCTTATGGCATCACATTCAAAGACAAAGAGGTGAGATGTACTATAAATCAAATGCTTCTCTGTTCATTTAATGAATTTATTTAAAACGTTGATCAACTGGAAGCGAGAGAGGGATATCTTGAAAATGAGTTATTCTTTTGGCAGGAAGATCCATTGCTGTATCAGCATCGGATAGATCTAATCAAAGCAAAAGCAAAGTTATTGGACAAGGCGAAAATGGTCAGATTTGATGAAAGAACTGGTTATTTATACTCAACTGATCTGGGAAGAATTGCCAGCAATTTCTACATTAAATATGACACTGTGGAGGTAATTTAAACATTACATTATTTAATAATTTAATCAAAGTTAAGTAACAACTTAAAACTACTCAAACACTTAATGCTCAGAGAAATATTTGCTAAATTCAAATATTTGTTTCTTTTTAAAATTAAATCTAGGTGGACGTTAACTGTAAATATATTAAAAATTTAACAATTTAAGTTTCTTAAAGCCTATTCTCTCTTAATAAAACTGTTATTTTCCAAATAGGACTCTTCATTTCACGAGACCTTTTTTATATCAAGCTTGTTATATTTTTAGGTTTTTAATGAGATGTTCAAAGCTTACTGTTCTGAAGCAGATGTGTTTTCAATGGTATCACACTCGCAAGAATTCCAACAAGTCAAGGTTGAGAAATTTGTGTGCATTTGCCCATCATTTAACTAGCGTTCAATTCTACATATCATTATTTAAAACTGACAAAATACAATGATATTCAGCATCATCTGTTAAATATTACAACACACTTGCTGATGTTTCTTATTTCTTAAGTTAAGAATATTTAGTTGCTGATTTTCAGGTGCGTGAGGACGAAATACCTGAACTGCAGCAACACTTGGAAGAATGTGTGTTAGGACCAGTGAAAGGAGGAATAGAGAATGAATATGGCAAAGTCAATGTTCTGTTACAAACGTACATTTCAAAGTCATCCGTTGATAGTTTTTCGTTGGTGTCAGACATGTCTTACATAGCACAGGTGAGGGAAATAATTCATTTATATGCTGATTATGGTGCTAGGTTTAAGCTATGTCTTTGTTGGTGGTGTTAGAATACTTCTGTTAGCTGACGTTGCTTCTTAACAGATTTTTATCAAGCCTACAATTAAGATTCTTCATATCCGATTTGAAAAGCACATGGCATTGCACTCTAGCTATTCAACTTACTTACATGCCTGAATCTTTCTTCTTAGAATGCTACAAGAATTGTCAGAGCGTTGTTTGAGGTCTCACTGAAAAAGGGTTGGCCTGCAATGACGTATAAATTGTTGAAATTGAGCAAAGTTGTTGACAAACAGATTTGGGATTTTGAGCACCCTCTGCGTCAGTGCGAAGGGCTAAACTTTGAAGTTTTACAGAAATTAGAAGCCAAGCGATTGACCATCGATCGTCTCAGAGATATGGGTGGAAAAGAAATTGGTAAGATTGTGTTTTAGTTGCATTTTATTTGGTTGTCTTTCCAGGTAATTTTAGTTTAGAATTCTCATGGCACTCTAGTGTTTACAGATTGTATCTTTACCAAAAGGGATATTTAAAGAAATAAACAATCATTGACGAATAGACCCATGAGCTATGTTTATATCTCCTGTTACTTTGCCCACATAATCGTTTTCAATTTAATCATTTTTTTATGTTTTCTCCGTTCTATTTTTCAAGGCTCGATGATTCATCATGTAAAAATGGGTCAAAAAATCAAATCATTCGTCAGCCAATTTCCCGCTGTTCTTCTGGGGTCGAACATTCAACCAATAACGCGCACGGTACTTCGTGTAAGACTAGACATCGTAGCTGATTTTGTATGGAATGATAAGATGCATGGAATGGTGCATGAACCATGGTGGATTTGGGTTGAAGATCCAGAAAACGATCATATATATCATTCAGAGTATTTTCTGCTTTTGAAAAACCAAGTAAGCTTCGCATTTTGATCGTCAAATCAAATATCTATATTGATATTAAATAGAGCTCTAGGAACCTCAAGGCTTGCTGTCCACGCTAAATTTCTTTATTTTGTTAAGTCAATTTTTTGAAAGCTCCATATTATGCAAGCATCTAGCCTCTCAATGAGCTTTTTCTGTTTGAGGTGAAATCAAAAGAGCCACAATGCTTGGTGTTCACCATTCCAATCTTCGAGCCGCTGCCAACTCAATATTTCATTCGAGTTGTTTCAGATCGATGGCTAGGCGCAGAAGCTGTCTGCGCAGTCAGTTTCAAACATCTCATTCTACCAGAGAAACACCCTCCTCATACAGAACTACTTGATTTGAATCCGTTGCCAACCACCGTGCTTCAAAACCCTGCATTGGAGATGCTTTACAAGTTCACGCATTTTAACCCAGTGCAAACACAAATATTCCACACTTTGTACCACACTGATCACAATGTGTTGCTCGGAGCCCCGACTGGCAGTGGGAAAACAGTGGCTGCAGAATTGGCTATGTTTAGGATGTTCAGAGAGTACCCTGGAACCAAGGTAAGTTTGTTAATATTCAAATTGAGAAGCCCTCTACGCCAGGATGAAATGTTGTCGGCTTTGCTTGGTCTTGCAGTGTTTCTGCCTCATTCATTTCACGTTTGTTCAGTTTATCATCATTTCATCCGCTAAGCACTTGCCTGATAACAAACACACGTTTTTCCAAGAGAGTGAAGTCTTTCTTGTACCGTACATAGAAGTGTTGTTCTTTTGCTACCGTTGTTACATGATTATTTTTTGGAAATTTGATTCTCGATTATTATATTTGCTAGACACTGTATTTTATTTCTTTTAGGCTGTGTACATCGCACCACTGAAAGCCCTTGTCAAGGAGAGAATTGAGGACTGGAAAACCCGATTTGTAAAGAAGCTTGGGAAGAAGGTTATCGAGTTGACTGGTGACGTCACTCCTGACACACGTGCAATAGCAAGTGCTGATGTCATAGTTACAACACCAGAGAAGTGGGATGGCGTGAGTCGGAGCTGGCAAACACGTAATTACGTGAAAAACGTTTCGCTGTTGGTGATTGATGAGATTCATCTTCTTGGCGACGAACGTGGTCCTGTCCTTGAGGTCATTGTGTCCCGTACTAATTTTATCTCGTCCCATACCTCCAAGACGATGCGCATTGTTGGTTTGTCAACTGCATTGGCTAATGCCAGAGACCTTGCCGATTGGTTGGGCATCGATAATGTAAATTTCTTATTTTATTTCAACTCTTTCAAAGTATCCTTATATTGGCATTTAAATGTTCATTTGAAGATCAGCTGTGTTGCAGTCTGCTGTTGAGGCCAACTCTTCTTCTGTCATTTGATTCATCAGCCATCATTGAAACCACTGCCTGCTTCTACTTTTTTCAGGCTGGTTTGTTCAACTTTCGCCCATCCGTGCGTCCTGTTCCACTGCAAGTTCACATCGCAGGTTTCCCTGGAAAACATTATTGTCCAAGAATGGCAACAATGAACAAGCCCGCTTTCAAAGCGATTCAGACTCATTCTCCCGAGAAGCCAGTTTTGATATTTGTGTCATCAAGAAGACAAACCAGATTGACAGCTTTGGATTTGATCGCTTATCTGGCTTCTGAAAACAATCCAAAGCAGTGGCTTCGTATGCCAGAAGAGGAGGTTACTATATGTTCTTCAATGGTTTCTTTTCCTTCTTCTATTAATTCTAATGCTAAATAATCTCCTGTGTTAAATAACATGGATGCCAACCATTTAATATTTAGTTTAATCAAGTAAGGTTTAGACATTTATTATATTACAAATTCATTATGTTATTAGACATTCTTTGTTGTATCTCCTGGAGTTTGATTTGTCTTCTTTCTAGATGATGCATCTTGTCAGCTGTGTAAAAGATCAGAATCTCAAGCTTACATTATCATTTGGCATCGGCTTACATCATGCTGGTCTCCATGAAAAAGACAGAGAAATTTGTGAGGAACTTTTTGTTAACCAGAAAATACAGGTATTTTGAGGAAATTTCAAACATCTTTCGCTTTAAATGTTGAAGTATTTCTGTGTCCATTTTTATCTTTTCGCTCTCTTGAAGCAATATTTTCATTGCTGTGTAGGTTTTGATAGCCACGAGTACGTTAGCCTGGGGAGTGAACTTTCCAGCACATTTGGTTGTTGTGAAAGGAACAGAGTTCTTCGATGGAAAATCTCGTCGTTACGTAGACTTTCCGATAACTGATGTTCTTCAGATGATTGGAAGAGCTGGCAGACCTCAGTTTGATGACCAAGCAGTTGCTGTTATCTTTGTGCAAGATGAGAAAAAACATTTCTATAAGAAGTTCTTGTACGAGCCATTTCCTGTGGAGTCAAAGTGAGAAAAACAATATTTATTTGTATTCGTAGAATTTCGCTAAGAAACCTTATACTTACCACAATTTACATTAACACGTACCTGAAATGTTTCGAAAAGATTTATATTCCTAGGTTTTTTGTTTCCTTTTTGCAGTTACCTGTAACTAGATTTAGAATATAACTGAAATGAAATATATTTTTTTAATTTTTATCTTTCAGCTTAGTTGAGGTATTGTCTGATCATTTGAATGCAGAGATCGTAGCAGGCACAGTTACATCAAAGCAAGATGCACTGGACTATCTAACATGGACATATTTCTTTAGACGGTTGCTGATGAATCCAACTTATTATGGTGTCCAGGACACATCTCAAGAGGCCATTAATGAATATTTATCCAATTTAGTACAAAGAGCTACTTGTGAATTGGCTCAATCATTCTGCATTGAATTGGATGAGGTGAGTTGTTGTTTTGCATGATTTTACAAATGAGTTGGATTAATGAAGAAGAGTTTGGCAAGTGATTGTCTCTAACTGTTGAATTTCCCTTTGTTTTCATCTGCATGACACATGTAAAAACAGCGTAATAAGCTTTTTGGTCTGTTTATTTTCTACAGGACGACCGTGCAGTGGAGGCCACAACTCTGGGACGAATAGCATCGTATTATTATCTTACCCATGAAACATTGAGAATGTTCAAATTGAGGCTGTCTTCATCGTCAACCCAGGAAGATCTGCTGCGGGTACTTTCGGTGAGATCATTCTTTTAATCAATCGCAAATTACGTAATAACACAATGCCTCTAACAACATCCCTTATTGGTCGTAGCAAAAATGCACCAGTTTTATTATAAAAATGTATCAGTATTATTAAAATAAAAAGATCCTTGATATGGAGTGCAATTTTATCAACAACATTTAGCAACTATCTTTATCTTTAGACTTTCTTGAGTACCAGCTTTAACCTAAAGGGTGGGTTCTGTCTACTGTTTCATGAATGGTTTTGTTCATTTTGTAGGATGCTGAAGAATATAACCAATTGCCAGTGAGACATAATGAGGACCAAATGAATCGGTATGTTCTGTTCATACCTTACTATTTACATATCCTTGATATATCTTTTAGCTACATTATAAGTCGACTTGCTTCACAAAGGTCATATGGCATTACACAGAGAATGTTGACCAATCAAAGAATCAAACGTAACCTTCAGGCCAATCAAAAATCAGCATTTATCAGCATTTTTGACACGTGTTCATGTACAATATAACATGTGTGGACTCACAGTCTTAAGAGGGATTATTTCCCTTAAAGTACGGTTTGTTTAGCTTTATTGAATCAATACTTAAATGTTTGATTGGTATTTAATATTTCTTTCGATCTTTCCATTTAGTGATCTTGCTGCCAAACTGCCAATTTCTGTGGATGAATATAGCTATGACAATCCTCATACGAAAGCTCATTTGCTGTTTCAAGCTCATTTCTCTCGCGTCCCACTCCCAATTGCTGATTATGGCACCGATACGAAATCAATTCAAGATCAAGCTATTCGAATTCTTCAGGTTCATTTTATTTTTCACATCTGACATCCAATCATGAACATCCCCTATGCTTTGTACAGTCGAATGAACAGATTTGTAAATTTCTTATCTCCAATCCTAAATAGGAATTATTTTTTAAGGATATGCATGATTTGTCTTCTCACACCTGAT
>JAACYV020129116.1:0-10186 GCA_009936425.2 Chrysaora fuscescens
ATAGCAACACAACAAAAAATCAATAATTGATTTAGTTTTTCTTCAAGACATTTGTACAACACATGTTATTTTGGCTAAACTTATGTGTTTACTCTATTTCTCAATACGGCGTCTTGCTTTTTCTGACCTGCACTTTGAGCGCGCAGGTTGTTTACATTTTGTTCCTACGTCACTGAGCAAGGGGTCTATACCAGACAAACAATAGGTGTGTGAGCATGCCTACACCCAGGCAAATGCCCAAACTTCAATGTTGAATTATTGATTTAATTGTGAGCAATGAAGGAGTGAATTTACTATGTTCCTGTTCACAGATTAAATTTTTTCTTCTGTTTCCCTACTCTCATTTTTTTAAAAAAGCTACAGGGTACCATAGTTCAACTCTGTTATATTTATGAAAATACAGCTAGGACAAAAATGCCCACAATCAAATATTTCTCTCAACAAAATGACATTCAGTAAATAAAGGGCTTGCATTAACCAATTTTGAATCACTTCTAGTTTTTAAAAGCATATCATTTCTTTTGTATTGAAGAATTCGAAAGCAGATGATTTATTTCTTGAATTCCTTTTTTATTGTTATGTTATAATGGTTATCATTTTTCTATCAATCTTATAAACTGTATCACATGCTCATGCTATGCTATGTCTGCATTTTTATTTATTGTTTACTCTTAATTTTTCATGAAATCACATGCCCAACTCATTGAGGTGGGTGATTGTCTACTGGCCCCGAATTATGAACTTCAAATGCCTTGTAATACATATATCATGAATCACATACGTGGTCATAAGTGAAAACAGCAACTTGCATGCATTACATTATACAGACAAAAGGCCTCTCTTGCCAGCCCTTAAATATTTGTTACCTTTATTAACTTTTTTTTCATGAAGTTTGTTTTATGAAGTAGATTTGTTTGTTTGGTTTATGCCTCTGTTACTATATTGAACTACATTAATCAGTGTTGGATGAATAATCAAATATAAATTTAGGATTGTGATTGTCTTGCTTTCATTCATTTGACTTCTGACTTCCTGGTGTTATGTACGATTTGCACCTGTTCTGATCCACTAAATCTTATGTTATGCTATATCAGATGTTGACTATTAACCTGCTTGTTTTGTGCTGAATTTCATTTTCCCTCCTTTGTTGCTGATAGTTTTTTTCTCTTTCAATTTGATATCTAAAAGGTTCTCTGCAGAGAGCCTTTGTGGCAGATTTGTTTGTCAAGAAATCTGCTTGATATCCTTTTTAATCACTAGAAATGCTGTTTTTGCTCAAGCAGGAGAGCCTGTTTTCTCATTTGATGATAGCATGGCAATGTTACTTGTAATAATTGTTACTTTCAACACTTTTCTGAAATTTCAGCCAAAATCTTTCGAGCCAAAGGAAACTGCTGGAGATGGGGCTTTGGAAGAACAGGCAACAAAGACAGAGTCTATTAGAACAAGGGAATCCGTAACAACTGAAATACTATCAAAGCTGAGAAAAGGCCTGGAGGTAGATAGATGACACACATTATCTAAGCTTTAGATGAAGGGTATTAACATAACTTTAAATGAACAGGCCTTGAGTTAGTGAGCAGTTATCTACCACAATTTTTATCTAGTCATACCTTCTGTCTCAACTTTCTGTCTAATAGTGCAAAAGAAATTTCCAATATCTCAGATTTATTTCAGCAAAGAGATGTTTAACTAGATCTAGTAATTTTATTGGAAAAAACAATGTGATTTTAGATTCTCTCATATGACACTGCCATTTGGCTTATCACTTTCAACATTAAAGATTTTTCCATTCCCCATACTCAGTACCTGTTGTCTGCATTGGTGATCCCTATTTCGAATTGTATACAAACTGTTCAACATTTTCAGAAAAACTCATTGTTTTCATTGAGAAGAATTATGAGAATATTTCATGCTGCCGTATCAGAAGCATCAGATTGTGACAAAGAAGGGTCTAAAAAGACATTTTCTTACAAAATTGAAAGTTCTGCAAGTATGATAATAGCTTTAATTAATTGATAACTTGATAGCTTACATAGTTTATATTAATAGCAATTCATTATTCATTATTTAGGCTAAAAAGCTGCATTAAACACAAACTCAGCCAGCACTGGACTGATTCAGTTAAAAATGCTTTCTTTTATTTGCAGACCAGTCCACTCCGTTTTGCCATAATGTTCATTTTTTAACTGAAACATTTTCTACTAATATCTTGCTCCCAGCTCAAGCATTTCTGCTGAATTTTATTTTATTACACCTTAGCTAAATTCTTTTAATTCTCAATTTTGTATTTCTTTTTGCTTTATGTTGCAAATAATGCTATCTTCTTTAGTTTTCAATAGTGTTGTGCAAATATGTTTGACATCAGTATCAGGTGTCTTGCACCATCATCTAAAAAGTGAAAAAAAGTCAAAACAAGGCAGAACGTAAGTTTTGTTACGAATAACTGCCGCTCTGTAAAAATATCAATGCATTCATCCAATCTTATTTTCTATGAATTCAGGAATTACATTATCCAAATTGTTAGGAAAAGCAAAGGAGAGGATCTGGGTGTTGCTGACTCGGAGAGGCCTATAAATTTATTCATGTATTAAATGTACTCTTGTGCTAATCGAGGAGAGAAGAGCAAAAGTCAGGACTGACTCTCTAGCATGGATCGATTGTAAAACTAGGAAGCAGATGCATTATAGATGCTAACGTTTGTAAGTGTGACGGAAGACCAAAACATGAAAGGAATCAAAAGAGTAATGAATATAAGAATACATCTCTGAATGACAAAATTCATCAGGAAGCTAAAACCAGTTATTTAAGGGATCAATTCAAAAAAGGTACTTGTAAACAAAACTTCTGGAAAATTCACAAGATGGTAAGCAACACTTAAAGCAGAGCAAAGTTCGACCTCTAAATTACGGCGTTCTTTCCCATTCCCCTACATTCACCCCTGGGCTGCTGGCTCCAGTTCCTGAGCAATGTTAAAGATTTTTTCTCCTGGGCTCGCCATTTTCGATCTAAAACAGATTGCGATGTTGGCCACTGAAGCCACTTCAGATTCATTTCTCAATAACTCTTCTACTAGCCAACGTAAGGAATCACAATTAGAATATTGAGAATAGGAGAAATGAAAGGAGGAAAAAACGTCAGGTTGTGATTCCTGATGCAACCCTGTATCGTTAGACGTGATTAAAAACGTGGGAATTACAAAGAAATCAAGCGTAGGGCCAAAAAGTGGAAATAACATTCCCCATATGGAGGTCATATGCTAATTCCGATTCCCCGCCTAAGTTAAAAGTTACGTGTTTCTGTCGCATTCAAGTTACATGTGTCATTTTGGTATAAGACCTGATGTGTTATATAAAAGCCGAAAAATCTATAGCAACTTATAAAATTCAGATGCGTACAGAACAAGAAATATAATACAGTTTAAGGGAAGCTGAAACATTTGACAAGCTCATAAGTCGTATCCAGCACAGGAAATGCAAGTCAATCAAAAATCTTGATTCAATTTTGGTGTCGCATACTGATTTAGAAATATCAAGGCTAAAATGAGGAGATAAAGTAAATGCTGCCACTTGAATATAAGTAGATCCCGTTGGCGTCTCAACGAGTTTTCTTTCACTGGCACCTATTCTAAACTACATTGTAATGCATAGATGGGCATTCCCAGTTAATGTGTTCCTTATAATTATTGATATTCTTCATTGTAGACCTCAATTACCATCAACGTCTAAATCTTGGTCGAAAGTCAAAGTGACCGTGAAATGGTACTTGACAGACTTGCTGCAGGTTTGCTTTTTATAAGGATTATATTGGTCAATCTATGACATTCTATTGTCTTTTTGGATGTGCTTACATGACATTTAGCAGAGATGTTTTTCTCTAGGTCTTTTCCATGTTAATGACTAAATCAGAAGTGTGCTAAGCCACCGTAGCTACTTATTCAGGAAACCTGGTTTTACCAACTCATTAGTACCCATCGAAGTAATAACTCTTCAGAAATCAAGCCCGTTATAGATATACCGATTTATTAAGACGTATAACGCAGAAGTACATTGTCTTCTTTTTTTGCAGCTATTACGGCAACTTGCTGAACCGAGCATGGTTTCCGTTATTTTAAGGCATGTCCAAGATCTCTCTTTATATTATGCCTGCTTTCCAAAAATAACGAAGATGTTAATCAAGGTATGGTGCGGTTTGCCTTTTGAGCTTCTACTACCCTTTGCTTAAATCAGCGGTTATCCATTATGCAAGTACAACTGCTATGGTACTGAGGGCCTGTAAATTACAAACATTTATTCCCTGGATTATAGCTAGTTAAGTGTAATCGTTATTAAAACTATCCTCTTTTATTATATATTTATTTTTATTAATTCGCGTTCAAAATAGGGTCAAAGCTGAGAAATTTTTCGCAGCTTCATTCATTAGCTACACAACGTAAAAGTAGTCCTGTCAAGTAGTCCCACGATAATAAAGATTGGTTAGCCTCTATTCAAGGTTTCAAGGTTGATCAAAGCAAAAATCAATCTCTGTTTTTGAATAATCTTAGAATAATTCCAAAAAGAAGTGTTATTTCCTGGTTATCACAGAGGGTATATTAATCCAACAATTTTCTTGAGGTTAAATCATGTCAAGACCGTTGACGAGATTTTTTCAATTGAGCTGTAATCATAGTGTGCTTTGACGTCAATTTCTCAATCTGGCCTTTTAAATTAACCACTTGAATGTGAGATCTTGAAGGCGAACAGTTTTCGTGCTGTAGGTTTTCTAGGAGCAGTGAGCATTTTTTCTGTAGGTATTGGAAACATATTCGTGTAATTTTTTACCTCTACAGCACGTTCATGTTTAAGCTATCAATGCAACATTTTTCACAATTGTAACATTGAAGCATTGACTATGATTGAAGTAATGTGAGTTTTAAGAAAGAGATTCTGTCTCGAAAGTCGTTTAAACGTCCCTTTAAAGTCAGCGTCTTAGCATTTTTTGAAGTGCTATCTGTATTTAGATATTTTGTTGCAGCGGCTTGTTAGAATGTGGTCTTCGTCTGAAGAACACGTGAGAGTGCTTGCGTTTCTGTCAATAAGGAAACTTGCATTGATCATGCCTCAACTGTTGGAGTTCATCCTGAAGGTATTTCATGCACATAGAAATTGAATCTTTCAGCTGTAGTTGTAGTTTTATACTTTTGTTTGTACCTTTCTAGCGATCGAATCATTTTCCACCTGGCTGCCTCATGGAAGAAATAACAAACATTACGATTGCTTATACAAGAATAATTGCATATCGCGTGTATTGAGTTTAACCCTCTGTCTCATTTTTTTAGCACTCAGCTAATTTAGCTCCTTAAAAGGACTCCCCTTTCAAACTGTTAACAGCTATAATATTGGTATCTGGGGTACATTTAACAATGAACAGGATAAGAATGGTTATATAGTCTATGATGGCTGTTATCTCTTGACCACAAATTTTGCAGAAACTATTTTTATATTTATAAAATATTTTATATATATAAAATTTATAATTTATAATCCAACATGTAAAATTTGTTTTTAAATAATGCTAGCTACTATGGTCCCAAGGGCTAGTTAATATGGTGTATATGGTGTATAGCTAGCTATAACAGTTGCAATTGGGGTGTCAAAATATGAGAATACGTTATTGCATGTTAGGAAAGGGAGGAGCTGCATGATCTGAATCATGGAAGGAAGAGATATATATTTAATTAACTGTATTAACATAGGTATCCGATTTTGAAGACTTTCCTTTATGCCATTAGTGAAAGCAAGAAACAATCCTACTCTCTGGATCGGGATTCCCTCGTGGTTATTGCTACATTGGAGTTATTGTCTGCCTGGCCATTACATATATTTTTTCTTTGAGATAATTTGGTCAGATCCAATATGATATTAGCACAGATATTATTTCGTTTTTTGAAATTCTTTAATTTTCTTCTTTTTTATAGCAACTGTATGTTGGATTTGTTAAGAACGTTAAATTCTTTACACCGAAGACTAAACCTGCCATAATCTTCATGCAAAATTCGCTGGTAGAAATGTTTTGCATCGATCACGGTCTTACTTACAGATATGGATTTGTCTACATAAGGCAAATGGCTATACATCTGAGAAATGCTATTTCTACAAAGAAAAAGTTAAGTATTTAAAAAGTCGCTTGATGCTTTTTACATGAAAAATAATAATCTGTGTGTGCTTCCATCATTCCAAAACTACAATACCCTTTAGAAGGACTTAACCAATTATCATGATCACGTTACCCTGTTACGAAATGATTGTTTTGGTTCTTGTCTTCAGGACTCCTACCAGTTGGTGTATAACTGGCAATATGTCAGCTGTATTCATCTTTGGGCCCGTGTTTTGAGTGATCTTCACAACGAGTCTCTTAGCCCACTCATTTTTCCTCTTGTGCAAGTCACGCTTGGAGTTATCAGGTAATACGTCAATATTTGGATGGTCATTGATGCTGCAAGCATATGCCACTGTTTATACACATTATTCTATTTATATTCTGTTCAGAAGAAGTGTGAAATCAGAAGAGTGAGAAATAATGCAATTCTCGTAGAAATTTAGTTATTGGAAATATGTTTAAAACTCTGGAATTTGTTTTTTTTTTATAACAGGTATGTAGGCCGAGATGGCCCTTAACCAATTTACAAACTATTTTACTAATTAAACCAAAACTAAAGAAAACTAAAATAATGAAACTAAGTTTTTATTTGCAACTTGCACGACGTTATTTACGTATATTAATTAAAACTATGAATGAAATATGAATTTACCTACAAATTACTGACCAAAATTAAAGAACAATTATGGAAACATTATTAGATGTAGCTGAATAGACTTGAACAACCGCGTGTCTAACGAATATAATCAAGAAGATGATAAATTAATATTTCTTTCATCCGTGATTCAAAACGAGTTACTACAAAATTTGCCAATTGTTTTTTTATAAAAATAGTGTTTTCTTCAATCATTAGCCAAATTAACATACCATTAGGATTCAAGAGAAGGGTAGAAGGGAATTTTTTTTGACGTTCATAAAATACAAAGGACATAACATTAAGAAATGAACTTCGTCTTCTACTGTTTGGTTAGCCGAGGGGTTTTGTTTTTTTCAAACCTGCCAATTTCAATTACTGCTGGGAAATGCCTTAAAAGCTGCTTTCCACATCAAGGTTGTAAATGCGATATGCTTAATATGAATACAACTATATTTATAAGAAATTATGATCTAAAAGTAATATTCTTAATGATTAATGCACAAATGACCTAAAATAAATGTGATTTAACCTTTAGAAGGCATGAAGCTGGCTATGTAATTATTGCTAGAAATTACTTGAAAGGGCAGGGAAACCAACACAGCATGAAAACTATTCCACAATGGAATCCCGCAATGATCTTAACCATAAACGAAATTACGTATTGCCAACAAAGGAGGGCAAACCGAGGCAAAATAACGATTATCAAAAGTGCTGCAAGAATATCTGTAGTGATTTCTGAAGTTTTTTTTAGGGCTTGCCATATGATGGATATATTTTCTTTTCTTTTTCTTAATTTTTGCTTTTTCTTATTTGTTTCCAGGTTGATTCCCACAGCTCGATTTTACCCTCTTCGATTCCACTGTATCCGTGCTTTAAATGAGCTATCAAAATCTACAAATACCTACATTCCCATTGCATCTTATCTGGTTGAGGTATGACCAAAAAGGTTTCCGTGACTATGTAAAGTAAATAGATTTTGTGCATTGTTTGCTAAAGTTTTGCTGAACCAGCGACTTCTTATTTTTAAGGTGCTGAATTTTAAAAATCAAATGTAATTCTAAACTACGCTGTCAGTGTCTAGTAACAATATAGTTTTAGGTATTGTTGCAAAGTCTTTTCCGTTTGCAATCAATTTTTCCTAGATTTTCGTAATTTAGTTTTGAATTCTGCTTCCTTTAAGTTATCGAAAATGGTTTCAAAACAAATAATAATTCATTTTTTTGTTTAATAATAGCATAATAGGGCTTGTTGAGTTTTATATTTGACGATCGATTATTGTTAGACAGTTTTATTTTACTTTGTTATAGATTCTTGAATGCCCTGAATTCAACAGGAAAGCTAGACCATCAACGATAGCAGTCCCTGATTTTGCATGTATTTTGAAATTGCCGAAGTCGCAGCTGCACACAAGGAGTTTTCAGGTTGAATAACTGCAATATTTTAAGATCTGTTACCATCATGAATTTGGAACTTTAGTTAATTAAGTGTTTTAAGAAATGATCGAAACTTCACGATCAATAATTTTTTGCAAGAAGTATTGATTTAACTTTATTTTGGTAAGTAATGTATAATGAGAACCCTCTTTTATGTCGAATGGATATAACATCTTTCAAGGTCTGCAGTATAGTGGGTTAACAAATAGTAGATCACTTTACACCAAGACAGTCACTCTTTTTGTCTAGGTTTATGATTTAAAGGCGGCCAAATTCTATGTAATGCATTGTTTCGACTGTTTTCACTTTCCAGGATTCTGTTGTGGAAAACATATGTCATCTACTTCTTGAACACTTTCTGACTTATTCCAATTCGATTTCCTTTCCTGAATTGATATTTCCGGTGTGCTTGAGGGTAGGTGCTGTTACAGGTTAACCGTTATTTATATTTTCTGATAAAGTATGTAATTAAAGGCTGCGGAAATTAACTCAATCTGCTCAAAGAAAGTGTTATGACCATTTTCAGCATATTCTACTGTGCTAAGTATTGGACATTCTGCCAGATGACATGGGAAACGATGGTGCTGGGAGGTTGTATATGTTGTAAACAAGTTTAGGAAAATAAGCTTTAAAGTTATTCAACGTACCTAGTGTACTGAAGTGGAATCTTTCTACCGACAGATAACCCGATCAGCCTTTAGATGTGTTTCAGCTGACATCTAGACTAGCGTATGCATATTATTATAACTCTCAAGAATTCTTTTTTGATGAAAATCGGGACGGAGGAATCGGGTTAATGATGTATAAGGATTTTCGGTGGCCCATATTATATATACACTTGGGAAAGGTCGTTATTATTAAAATTGATGATTTCAGATGAAAAGATTCATGAAGAAAACCGAAGTAACCAAATTTAGCAAGAAAATAAAGCAGATTGTCGACAAGGTACGCATATATGCCTAAAAGCTCCCTTTACAATTATTTGAAATTTTCTCACATTACTTTCAACATCACTCAAACTAACATACTAACATGTTGCACCAAGCTAGTAACGAATGGCCTTAAAATGTAGCTGATAGTGCACCCTGTGGAAATAGGATTGAATCTATATATATTGTAGTATTTCTGTCCTTTTAGTAAAAGCAGAATATTTTATTTAATACTTTCTTTGCAATTTCATAAATTTTCTTAGCTGCAAGAGTCAGGGCATGAAGTTGCGAACAGAAGGTCTGCTGTCAGTTTTAGTCCAAGAGATGTAGACGATGTAGTAAGTGGTTTACCATTGTTAATTGAGATATGAACTATCAAAATTGTTCTTTTGTTCCTTATTGGATCTCAAATGTTGTTTATTAAGATGTGTTGATACATTGTTCTCGTCAGTTTCAAAAGCCACCAGCCGTGTTTAAGACATGACAAAAAGGCAATGTACTGTCCAAGTGTAATAAAGAGTGGAATAAAGAGGTTTTTAATTAAATAAATATGACCCCCCTAGTTAACAACAACAATTAATACTTCTGAAAACTTTAGGTTTTAAAATGCATTGCTTCTCTTGAGATTTTTTACATTTATTTAGAACAAATGGGAACTAACTTACAGGAAAGAGAAAAACTCTCTGCAGAAATTCTATGATACGTGGCTCAAAATGAGATCAATGTCAGAGGCCTTCCAACAGATGGAGAAAGATGTAATTTCATCTCTGTCTTATTCAATTATTGTGATATCTTTTCCTTTCAACTAATGTTATAACCTTTTTTCTTCGAGTTTGCAGCTATTTACTTCTTATTAAGTTTCGTTGAAATTTATTCGCTACTACCATGTCAGTGCATATCAGTTCAAAATCTCAAGTAAACTGTTTTAGAGCTTTAACAACATTTTGTTAATGAAATCAATGTTGATGAAAAAAATCTGGTTTACCGTAAATCCTCGAATTGCCCCCCCCCCCCCTCGAATAAGCCCCCACCCCTGACATATTGATTCT
>JAACYV020129338.1:0-10182 GCA_009936425.2 Chrysaora fuscescens
AACTTTGATGTCTACTTGGATTTTAATTGTACTAAATTTGACAAGAAATTCTCAATAAGTGGTACTTACCAGTCTTAGCTTTGACTATCATAATAAATAACCCATATTGAGCTGCGCTGTCAGGCCATTCCATGCGGTCATTTAGGCCTATCCCAGTATCTGTATTCCTTCACTTGATTGTTGCAAAATTCTGTTTTTCAAATCTTGCTGTGATCAACATCCTGCATAGATAAGTTATATCAGCCCTCTTCTTTTAAATATTTATTCGATTTTCTGATGGCTCGATCCTTCTTGATGTTGTACCGTACAACTCGCATGTGCCGTAGTGATGATCTGTTATCGTCCATTCTGACTCCAGTTCAGACATTGCTCCCAGTTGCCAGTCACAACAATAATACGTCACTGGGGGCATGCTTTGATCGAGTCTTGCACACAGAAAAAACTGCAAATGGCAACTTTGGGGCTAAAAAAGGATGCGAGTAGCTAATTCTTAGCCAAACAACTTAGATATTTGGAATCAGCGCAAAATTCTACACCAGAAAATGTAAAAATAACATAGGGTTAGGTTTTGACCTTAGAAGCACTTTAAAAACTTCGATCGTCAAGTATTTCAATCTCAAATAGCAAGCCACCAATCTTCTTTTCAGCTATCATTTGCTTCCGTGGTGATAACTTATTCAACCCCTTAGCCACATAGCCAGCAAAGTGGTCTCCAACAGTAGATGTTTCCTTTTCTGTAGGCGATAAAGCTGCAATTGCTTTTTCAGCAAAGCTGTCTTCAGGTTTTCATCTCCATCTTTTGCTTTTTTGGGGCCTTGAGTAAGTAAATCTTCATCCATTTCCTCTTTACCACAATCGATAAATCAGGAAAGTTGGGGTCAGGAAGGATAGGGATTCCTCATATTTCCAGGTTCACCTGTATGCTTCATCAGCTCCTGGTCCAGACTTTATACGGATAATATTATTCTGCTCGCGTCAAAATTGACTCCCCAAAATTTTCCATTTGTCTTACAATCAGCTTTCCCCATCCCAAACTCATCGGCAATCTCTTGAAAACCGAGAAATTTCATTCCTTGGTTAAACTTCCATCTTGCAAAAAACCTCGTGCCAAGAACAATGCGCTCTGAAGCGCTCTAATGATTAGCGCATGTTTTTTCCGGCCGTTTTTCAAATCCAGAAAAAGTTTGCGTAGCTTAGTTGCAACATGCCGGCAGTAAATTCTGACCTGAATTTGTTGGCCAACATGGTGGCCCAAGTTGGCAGCATTTGTGAAATATCTATGAAATATGAAATGTTGGCCAACAAAGTTGCCAAGTTTGGCCAAGCCTTTAGTGGCAAATTGTTCGGTTATTGCATTAAGAACTATCGAGTTAAATAAATTGTTATAGAACGTTGATATATTCGATTTCGTATTGAACGAAATGAAACAAAAAAATTTCTAAATATAATTCATAGGCCTACATATTAAAAGACGCAGGTTTTAACTGTAATATCAATCCATTTCTCTCACATTCTTGCTCTCAGTTATTTTGTCTCTCATAAAATTTAATAGACTACATATTTCAAGCATACTTACTTTCCTTTACATTGCTTTCTCCGTAGTCTTAAGTAATTGTACCAGAGCTTGTAACTAAATAAGAATTCGGAAAATCAAAGATCTTCGTATAAAATTCCTGCGGATATGATTAAAACATTAAAAAGGAAAATGTATGACCTTAGTCAGGTTGAGTTTGTCGACTGTGTTAGGGAAATTCTCTTTGGATTCGGTGAGATGGGAAAAGATATATCCCTGGTTTCAGAGCAATTAATAATCTGCAGGCAGAGTAAAGTACAATATAACAGGGCTGTGGTATGATAAGGCCAGTAAATTCTTCTCCATACTCGATTATCGCTAAGGAAATTATGTTTGGGCTATTCAGTGCCCCAGCCCATCAAATTGCCTTAGAATTTGATAAAAAAGGACTGTGATTGGAACCGGGAAACGATTTACTTTTAGACAGGGCCCACGCTAGAAAAAGTGGAAAACTTTCCCAGTCAAAGCTCTGAAACAGATTTGGAATCTTTAGACATACCTGAATCGAATTACTAGGGAAATTTCTCCTTTTTTTTCAAATGGTGGCATGAAAAATGGAGCGTTTTTGACAAAAACTTGTGCATAAGTAGGCTTCTGCTAACATAAACACATATTTTTGGATCCTATACACTGAACGACTATATTCTTTGTGAATATTTAAAAGAAGATCATATATTAGCTATTTTCTTTCATAGCAGCGGCATTAATCAAAAATTGAAGATTTTGAAAATAGATCATTTTAACAAAGATTCATGCACTGATATAGTTTTGCCCAGCGTTTTCATTTATGAATGTTGAATGTGTGAAAAATGTCGTATTTGGATGCAAAAAAGGTTAGCCTATCAAGTAAAGAATATCACGTAACACGAGAAGTCTTGGCTACTCACAGAGACAAGGACCACTTAGTTAGAGAACTGAAATCACTTCGAAGCTGATACCCATCTCATTTATGTTACTACCCAAGTCGTCAGTATTAGAGCAACGGACACAGATTTCCTTTTATTGATGGTGCAGATCTATTCATGGAGGAGTTTCGATCGGCCTTGGAAGATTAAAATCGATCATGAAAGTCCCATCAACATAAGTGCAATTTGCGATCATGTTGGTTTGGAAGCATGTTACATCTTAACAGCGTTCCAAAGTATAACTGGCTGTGACACAACATCATTTCCATTCAGAGCTGGAGAAGTTGTCCCATGGAAAAAGCTGACGAAAATACGCTATATTCTTTCTACATTTGGAAGCAGAGTCCCGTCAGATGACGGCCTGCTAACAGCAAAAGAATCTTTCAAAGAGATAATGTACAACAGAGGAAAAGGTGAAAGCTACATTGAAACAAGAGTACGGATGTACCAAAAGCAAGCTATTATGGTATTCATGCAGCCAGTTTCCATCAGATTTGAGTGAAGCTAACAAAGAAGCAGAAGTTTGACAAGTGCTAAGCTGTAACCATTAAACCTCGTTCTCCCTATTTGAAAGTTTCTCTCTACTTGCTTACAAAAAACTTCCGCACATCTAGTCTCTGATCTTCTCTGATCACTGTCCTTTTCACTTCAATTTATTAGGCAATGACTTTTTCAGACGCAGTAGCGCACTTAGATGGGGATACTGAATTGAGAGATGGACAGCGACCACCAGAGAAGGGAAGAACATCAACACTGATCGAAGAAAGGAGTATAGAGAATGATAGTTTGTTAGGTGCTCTTATATCAGAAGATGAAGTAAATGAGGCCAGCGAGGACAATGATTGTGATGATGAGGATGGTGTTCATTCAGGCAGCTTTTTTGCGAGTTTGACTATTAGCACGAGACAGATTGAAATAGTACAAAAGCTCATTTGTTATGTTGGCAGAAGGACCTTTTATAATCTGAATATTTTCTTGGGAGATACTGAAATTCAAATGTTCAAATCTAAACTAGCTGTGATTGTCATCCTGTGTACATAAGTAATATCTGCAATCTTCTATTCAAATCTTCCTTCTTGATATTGCCCAGTCAACTGACCTGTTCCCCAGTGATCTGTTATCGTCCATTTATACTCAGACAGTGCTTCAAGTCGCAGCATGCTACATCAATGGGGAGATGCTTTTGATCTCGTCTTGCACAGGAAAAAACTAGATAATGGCAAATATGGTGGCTAAAAAAGTTGCAAATAGCTAAAATAATTAGATATTTGGCATCAGCGTCTACACCAGAAAACGTAAAGTAAAATAATATTTCTTTGTGAACACCCTGAACTCAACACACGACAGACAGAATGACTAAAAATGGAGCATACAAAAATAAAAAGGTCAAAAAGGTATCAGAATGAAGCATAAACAAAATGTCAATTAAAAAAATATGACATGTGTCATAAGTCAACAAATATGACATGCAGAGTTTATGTTTTTAAAACCTTCTAAGTTAACAAGCATCCTTGTATCCAACCATTGATGGACTTTTTTTATATTTGTGACAGCTTAACTTTCCTCCTTGTGTCAGTAAAATTTATTTTATAAAAAAGTTTTGTTAATAACAGGTCTCAAACTCAGTTACCTTCCAGGAAGTTCCTTCAAAGCTCTTTCATAAAGAAGATTCACATTTAGGTGTTTTTCACTTGTGGAAGATTTATGCTCGATGTATCTCATCCAGCATTTTACAGAGTACGGATGTCTCAATATCTCTTCTTCATAGGGTATGTCAACTTCTTCCTATGAAAAAAGAAAACTTTTGTGAAAATTCTAAATATTGATTGCATGTGATTCATAGCTAAGTTAAGAAGGGAAAAAAGTTGGCCTATTCCAAGGAGTGTATATGCACCATTGCAATGTGTATAACCTTTGTCTGCATTTGCCAATATCGTTTTTTGTAGCTTTAGGATTTGTCATTGAATTTTCTATCTTTGACAAAAAATGTTGCATTGATATGGGATGTTCAAAAGGTTGTGCACATGGAATGTAAAGAGGTTCCCTGCAGCATGTTATGGCCAATCTTTTGGAATATTTATTATGCCAAAAGATTTAATTTTAATATTTAAGATTTAATATTTATGTGACAGTTGTTTCAAAAATTTTAATCTTAGGCAATTGTGTTGGTGGAGAGAGATCTCGATGACAAATTTCTCTAGAAAGAGTACAACCAAAACCGCGCTGAAAATTACATCAAATAACATCACTTTTTGGTAATGCTAAATTCGCTTCTTTGGATATTTTTTTTTTTTTTGCAATACAGGTATATAGGCTGAGATGGCCCTTAACCAATTACTTAATTAATTTAATGGCTAACACAACAAATTTTAACGAATTTAACTAAAGATATAAAATCCAAAGACTAATTATGAAAAAAGAAACAGAAAAAAGAGATAACAAATCTACAGAGCTACAAAAGAATGCAACAGTTGACTACACAATATCTAATTATTTAATTAGTTAACTAACTATAATAATGCTCAATTCCTAAAGTTTTTGATTTAATTAATCAATTTATGAGGAAGTATTGGCCACGCTTTGTGGATAATTCAAAAAATTTGTTCTGCAGTCCAAGGATTTTTTACAAAAGTTGGCCAAAAGCTTTGTGGTGCCATGTTGTTCTTGGCTCAAAAGGCAGATGAACATATTTTGTACAGTTAACAATTCTGTATTTGGGAATTTTTTGTAGATGATATTTAGCATGAGTGCTCTTTCATTTTTGTAGAGCGGGCATGTCATAACAAAATGAAATTCATCTTCTACTCTATATTTGTCGACCATTTTACAATATAAACAGAAACGTTCACTCTGTGGAGTGCTTTTTTTACCAAATCTGCCAGTTTTGATATGAAGAGTATGGGCACTAAGCCGTATTTTCGCTAGAGTACTTCTTACCCTAAAATCTGATAACAGATCAAGATACGGTTCGAATTTGAAAGACGATTTAAAAGAAGCATACAATTTTAGTTTTTTATCTTAAGTAATATGCTGATTTAACTTATTTAATGTATCTACCTCAAAATGTTTTTTTGACTTTATTTTTTATCATTAAGGAACCGTCGGAAATTTGAATTTCATAAAGTATTTGAAGATTGCAAGTTTTGAATACCCAATTTGATTGACGGGAGTCTGCATCACTTAAAAGCATGTTAAAAGCTTTACAAGCATACCGCTTAGATTCTAGTGCCGATAGACGAGAGAAAAATTTCAAAATATTTATGTTTCTATGATATTGAAGGCTTATCCTACCTAATTCTGAGTAGACAGCATCCGTGGTAGTGTTTGTTCTAACACCTAAGGCATATTTACATGCTTTAAGGTGCAAAGATTACAGCTTAGGCCATTCATCAAAGCCCCAAATCTCAGAGGCATAATTCCAAATTGGTATAATTGTATGATCAAAAAGATATAGCAGTATAAATTTGCCTGTCCATTTTTGTCCTTTCTGTCAATATTGGTTCTTGGCTATAAACAGCATTCCATGAACTTTATCAAATTTAATTAAATGCCTGTTTACTTAAACATTGTTTACTTTACTTCTGAGGGTGCTGCCTCCTGGTTTCTTTTGTTCTTGGTGTTTTATAGCAATTTCGTTTGCTCAACATCTGGGCAGTACCATCAACAGTTTCATTGATTATTGTTCCTTTTCATTGCCTCATTCTGTTAGTGCTTTCCTTAGCAAGTTTTGACCATATTCCTTCCGTTTACCTAGTTTCTCAATCTGGCTACTAGCTTCTAGTTTTGATGTGTTAATATTACATTAACAGCTTTCCAAGCCAAGGAGGGGGATTTTTTGTTTGATGTAGCATATGTATTAATTTGTGATATTTTAACAAATTTGTTTAAATAACAAAAACAAAAGATTTATCCTCACTTTAGATTTTTTAATCAAAAATATGATTTGCACATGCTTCTAGCTGAACTAGTGAGTTATGATGCCACAAAAATGTTGCCAAAATTGTTAAATGGATATATCAAAATTATATCAAACACATATTGAATAGAAGCTACTATTATTTCACAATGAATAGATCAATGTGATAAACACAGTAATTTTCAACTATAGCCATGAAAATCATATTAAATTCTGGAAATGCCATCCTTTTGAAATTTTGAAAACTATCATCAAGGTTGGCCCCCATACAAAATGAAATAGCACCCTTGAGGCTGTAGGAAACCTGTGTGCAAAAGTTTTCGGAGGAAAATATCTCCGGTATGCCCATGTCATGCTCTTAAGACTGGACAGATGAGTACTGCAGAACGAACACTGCAAAGGGTATCTTTCGTGGGGATGTACTGCAAATTGGAGGGAAAAATTTGTTAATGATGTACTTAATCACTTCGAGTCGTTTGAGTAAAATAGCCCTACTATTTGTATCTGCATTTGTATCTGTGGGTAGGCCTACATAATACCGTCACAGTAGTGACTATAAGTTATTATTAGTCAATTGCCCCTACAAATACTACAAAGGGGCAATTTGGAATATCCGTTTATTTTTGTGGAAACAAGAAGTACCTATAAAAACACCTTACCAGCACAAGTGTATTGATAGCCATGTTTGACTCTGAGCAGCTCTGTTTCAAGCAGAAGCATGGACAACTAGACTGATTACACTAGTCCACTTTTCGCTATAAAAGCTCTAACAGCAACAACAACATTCATTACAGCAACAACAACCTACTGCTGATCGCTCAAAGTGGAGTTAGAGCGTCCAGCAGTTCAATTCAATAGCAAAAACTAACGACGAATGTAATAAGTCCGTTAGTTAATGTCCCCCTCTAAAACAGTAAAAACAGGAAAGACTGGGCTTTTTGTGCATCACCATGCAATGCCCTTGACATCTTGCCTGCACAAGATAGGACTTATGCAGGTGATTGCAAGGAAACAAATTTCCACTCAAGAAACGGAGTTCCCGCCAAATTACCGACTAAGGCTTGTTCTTCTAAAAAACCGATTGAAAAGAAACCCTTTGAGCCCCCAAAAAACCTTAGCACCACGGAAAAAACAGAAAATAGGAAGGAAGCAGAAGGAAGCAAGAGAAAAAACGGAGGGACAGGGAGAGGGAGAAAGCGAGCAGAGCCGAACTGCTGAAGACGCACGGTCAAAGCGAGGAAGAAGAGGTGAACCCCATGACAAGGCATAAGGAGACGAATAAGCGTACGTCCACCGCACATAATCAGGTCCAAGACAACGAATCCGATAACGAGGCTTAGGCAAAAAACCTATTGCCATTAAACGAGCCAGGGGGAGAATTTGTAAGGGCGCCACTAAGCGGGGCCACTGCGTGTAAAAAACGATTACAATTTTGAAAAATAGCAACGCAGCCATGTACGAAGAAGTATGGTACGCAAATATTTGCAGAATAAGCATCATGTTTTGAAATTATGATGCAATTGTATCAGTATCTCTACATTTTTGGAAATATTTCTAAAAGAGCATTTTAGTTGAACGTAGCTAGCAGCCCCATGTGATGAAAGAATTGTTGAAATAGAAATGATACGGGGCCAGCAGCTGAACAAATTCACGATTTCTCTGTATTTCATCAAGATAAACCCAAGAATTTATCTTATTTGATATTGAGGTTAAGTTTGATCATAAAACAAGTACGGTAGGTAAGCAAATAAAATTCAGAGAGGAAAGTAAGAACAAATTGAATTTTCGCAAAACATCTGAACAATTAAATCTTTTTGAAATGAAACACTGTAAGTTTTGTTAAATCCTTTACAGAAAAATTCGGAAGAAATTCCTGCGAATCCAATCCCATAATCGTCCCATAAATACACGCTATAAGCAAATGACTGTCGAGAACAACCGAAATATTAAATGTCTTTTTGTATGAGAAAGTGGCCACAGCTCAACTCGATCGCCGGACCTATGGTTTGCCAAACAAACGCCTCGTTGCTAAGTTTGGTTGTACATCTCCTGATGAGTGGGAAACCACGAAACAGGCTTGTCGAGATGAAGAGTTTAGTCTTTTGAATCTTTTCTTCTAAGTGTATACATATACATAAATACATATATTATTGTTTTGGATCAGGATGTAAATCATTATAGTCTGTCTGATGATTGCGAAAGCATGAAACTCCGAGTAACAGAGAACTAGTCTTCTTTTTTGCTTCTAATCTATTATCGCTCTGTACTTCCGTACATTGATGCACGCATAGACAACACAAAGCTATAGAGATATATTATTCAATATATTCATTTATCGTTGTTAAATAGTGCTCAACATAAGGAGCATTTATACGAAGGTTGAGACAAATTGAAGACTATTTATTATGTGACTCTGAGTTTCATCGTTATATCAATCATCAGGCATAATCTTATGATTTACACAGTTTAGGACAAGATTTAATAACTATAAGTCATCTAGTAGAACATTTTCTAGTGGAGGTTTAGTCACACAAGAAAGTTTTTGGCAATTTAAATTAGATAGTTTTGCAAGGGACTTAACCTTAGACTTGTTGATTCTTAATTTATTTTCTTGTTTATTTTCTTTGTCTTTGCTGCTTTCTTCTACGCTATGCTCCTGGGATGCTTTGCCCATCTGTTTCTCTTTATATCTCACTCCTCACACCTTCTTTGTCTTTTTTCCCAACTCAGGCCCTCCCCTGTTATTTTATCGTAATTAGTGTTTATTCCTGTATTAAGTAGGCTCCTTTTTAGGTGTTATACAATTGTTACCCCATTGGTATCTAAGTAAGCAAGCCCTGTATTATTGTAAAAGTTAAGTTCTCTCTCATTTCGACTTAGCCTGCTGTTCCGTCAAATAAGTCAGTCATTCCGGTGCTGTTCCGGAGTTTCTTTTGTTATGTTGTTTTTGAATTTAGCGCACGCTTGCGTGTATGCTGCAGCAGTGATGGAGGAAAATATAATTATAAAACTTGAAAGCAATCTCAACATCAAGCTAAACGAATTTCAGAAAGCAGTAAGGCTTTTGAGAGAAGATATCTTCATTGTTGCTCCAACTGGAGCTAGAAAAACGTTTTGCTTCGCCTTTCTTTTCGGAACTTTTAAGTTACGAGATTTTTTTACCACAAGTATCTAGGCCTATGACATGTATGAACATTTGTAACCATTGTTATCTCGCCACTATCTAGTTTAATGCTCGAGCAATCTGCACGATAAATAAAATAAGTATTTGATGCTGCCTTCATAGAAGAATTACAAACTAATGAAAGTGTGATACATGCAGTTTTCCTTTGTGATATTGAATTGTTACTCGTAACAACAGATGCTATTTGCGAAACATCTTGGAGGAAGGCGTTATCATCGCAAAGCTATTTTCATTGATGAGGCTCAAGTTAGGCTGCGATTCTAGACTTTTCTTGGCAGCAATATGACTACAGAATCTTAGCCATATGTATATTTTAGTATAGGCTAATTATTATATCATAAGTTTATTTTATCATAAAGTTCTTTGCAGTTTATAACCTTTTTAGTCGTATATTGTTCTTCAGTCAAAGTTAATATGAGAAATTATTAAGAAATTATAGGACTATAGATTATACTAGTGAATGTGTGCCTTTAGTGAATGTGTGCCTTTAGTGGATGTGTCGTTTTAGTAAATGTGTACCTTAGTGAATGTGTACCTTTAGTGAATGTGTACCTTTGTGGATGTGTCGTTTTAGTGGATGTGTCGTTTTAGTGGATGTGTAATC
>JAACYV020129449.1:0-10178 GCA_009936425.2 Chrysaora fuscescens
TCGGGATTAATTTCGGTCGCCTTTTTTTAGCAACTTTGAAAGCTTATAACTAAAGAACCGCTTGCATGATAAAGGTCATTCAAACGATGTTCAATGTATCGCACCAAGATCCAACAAATATCAAAAAATAGTTTTTGCATTTCGGTTCTCCTTTAAGTGTTCTTAAAATAAAATTATTAAAAAAAGAACAAACAGGAGAAAGAAGACATGGATTTGAAAATAAGTGGTATTACGAAAGTGTAATTAAGCTTAATCGAAGGGAAAACATCCACAAATGACAAAACTGCTTGTTTATCATAGGAAACTGTACTGTTCATTCAAAGCAGACCTGGCCATGTGATTTTTGGCAGGCGGGCAGTAAATTGCCCTCCTCAGTGATGCCAGGTGGGCTATTCTTTAGTGAATTAATGCTTTAAGGCAGGCAGTTCCTTCAAAATGCAATTAAAGACGACAGGCCCATAGGAAGCAGGGGGGCTATAGCCCCCTCCCCCAGTAATAGCCAGAACAATGGTTTTATGTCATCAAAATATTACGTCATGTACTGATTACTATTGCTCAGCCTCCCAATCCTTGAATCCTTCCTACGGTGCTGAAAGAGGAGGGCAATATATCACCCACCACAAGTGAATGAGGAGGGCATTGAGGTGGAGCAGGGCAATTGCCCGCCTCAAATGGCCAGGTCTGATTCGAACCCTTTTAAAACAGAATTTTAATACAACTTTATACATGCAAATGTAAAATAGAGAAAGCTTTTCTTGAAATATATGATCTGAAGTACATTTTTAGCAAAAAAATGATTAAAAAACAGTACATATTTTCAATTTATTACATATAATGATGGGATGGAACTTTATGTTTGCAATGAACAGATGTGCTGATCTTTGATATTTTTCCATATAAGAACAACTTTCGTTTTTCAGGCTGAATGTGTTCTTATATAAATGGTACTTTATTTCCTAAAATCAGACCTGGGTGTTCTTAATCCACATGTTCTTATACGCGGGTTTTTACTGTACTACATATGAAGAAAGGAACGGATTTGCCTAAACGTACAATTTTAAACTGTTATAACATGTCCTCTTTACAATAAAGAAAGAAAAAATTGCTGGAACCGTTCACAAACATTTCCCAACTACTGGTTCTCTAACTGGGCAAATCCTTTTTATTTGGCTCATGTGCCAAAAGGCTTGTGATTCAACAAAGCTATAAGGAAAATTTTGCAAAACATCTTTTGAACGAATAACGATGTTTCTAAGTAACTCTGATAGTGGTTAATTAGAATTATTGTATTTTCTTAGCTAAAATTATTACATATTCTTAGTTTCTATTTTTAATCATGACTTTATCAATCATTTGTTTAATTTTTCACAGCATTTATTCTAAGTTTGATTGTGATTCGTCTGGTGTCGTGTACCTTTTAAATTGTAAGGTTTGTGGGATGCAGTACGTAGGTAGAGCGTTCAGCGCACTAGGTTTAACAATTATAAGTCGTGTAGTAGGAGGTTTGAAAAAGGAGAACTCGTTAATCAGGCTGATTTTTTTAGGCATTTTTCTGAGGTAGGACATCATGGTTTTCATAAGGACGTTACGTTTCAGGTTGTCGATAGGTTGTTTGGAGACGCTAGGGTTAGGGAAGGTTTTTGGCAGTTCAAGTTGGATACTTTTGCACAAGGCTCAATGTCAGACTTGTGGATTCCTAGTTCCGCCACTCCTCCGTGGTTTAGTATTATTTGTATTTTGGTGGCAGATGTTCTTCATTTCTTTTTTTGTCTGTCTTTGTGCGTGTCAAGGGACCTGTACTTATCGTGTATGTCATTTGCTTGTTAACCTCTTAATTTTCATATCATTTCGTTTTAATACTTTTCTCTCTTGGGGGCAGACAGCATTACTTATCTGCTCCTCTTCCCACCTTTAATCTTTAATATTTCGGCCCTCTCCTTTTAATTAACTTTTATTTACATATTGTACTAGGTCGGTCCCAATGTTAGGTTGTTGCTCCCATATGATCCCATTGTAATTTAGGTTTATAGGTTCCTACCTGGTGCCTACCCAAATTATTGAAAAGTTTATTTCTGATAAAGCGAAAGCGAAACGTTTGCTTGAGTCTACTGTATTTTCGAATTTCTCTGTCATAAACATATATACTTGAGCAGCATGAGGGAATAACGATAAAAAGCAAGTTTTGCTCTGCGTTCATATCTGCTTGATCAATTGGTGTGCAAATTGTGGCAAAAAAATCTCGAGTAGAGTATAATACTGTTAATTTACTCTGTAAATGGGCGCTTAACCCCCTATGGCTGTAAAGTCAATACTGAAACAAACCAAGAGAAAGACATTAAAGACACGAGGAATTAGCAGCGATGGGGGTCGTATCTGACGAAATAACTATAAAAATAACAGATCTCCACTTATGTATAGCTATGAATTAATTTTTGCGGACATTTTTGCGGACCATAGCAACTAAAAATTAAAAAGTGGAAGAAGCAGGATTGTACTGATGTGTTTCTAATGAGAATTCCCCTTTCGACATCCGTTTACAATTGATTGCTTCCCTAGTCAACTTCTCAACTCAGAAAGAAGAAAAGTTTGGTTCAACGAATGAAAAGGGTGACCTTAAAGAATACCGCTTGGACTCCATGTTAAAGTGATATGATTTGTTCGGAGCATTTTGCGAAATTAAGATCAAAATGTGTGTACTTTAATGATATCATTTTCAGTTCATTGACCAGGCGAAGAATAAGGGAATGGTCACCCGAGGGCAAAATTTATGGGACTAAGTGCGTTTGGTCAATTCGAGGGTGCTAATTTGGAAAATTAATGCTATATATACGGGGATTTTGGGGGGCCATCAGCTTCGTTTTCGTGTTTAATGTCTCTTTTTCCATATATAAATGAAACCAACGAAAAAAGAGCTTTAAATGGAGATAGGTAATATATTAAAGTAGATTAAGCATCTTTGCTGATCATAAATGTTAAAAATTGAATTCAGGACGGTTAGGGGAGCCAACAGCCTCGTTTTAATGATGATGAAATTCCGTAATCGTACAATTGTACAATCTCTCGGGGGACATCTAAAAAGGTCCAAAATTTAAAAGGAGGTTTACAAAGAGCCCTTCAGATGAAGTCTTCTTTAGTCATATCATGAGAGTCTCTGGCAACCTACCAGGATTCATCAGTATAGAAAAGGCTGAAGATAAAAGGAAAAGGAACAAACAAAAGAGATGACCCACTTTTCAAAGGACCATTTTTGGTATTCTATTTGCACGTTCGAACAAGCACGTGGCTGGTGTAGATCCTGAGACAACTCTATAACCTCCACTTGCATACGTATCCACGCCTCGCAGCACAGCAGACGCTACCATCATAAATACAATTAAGAGCAAATTATTCGAATGCTGCCATGAGTGATAATCGTTAGCCCATATGAACTGCAACCTGCGAAGAAATTGAAAACGTAGCTACTGCTTGGACCTTGCTCGTCGAATTCGGCAGTACGAGGATTCTCATGGATAATGGCACTGGAGACAAATAAAGATATCGTCATGAACCGTCAACCCTTGAGATCGAGAAAAAGAGAGCACTAGTTGACCTACACGCTTTTTCTGTTGGCGACTTTTTTTCCAGTCTTCAGAAAGGGAAAGCAAGCATTTAGGACGCGGTATTGAAAAGGCTAAATTTTACAGCCACTTTACTGAGCCCAGAAACTTCGTTTTAGTTTCAGACGGTCTTGTCAATGGTTTAGATATTGACTATGGTTTTGAGGAGTTTGTGTGTGTGTTAGATGATAGCCATACAATACCGTCAGTGAATCTGCTGCGACACAAGTTAGTTGTGCAGGAGTTCTTGATACTTCAGTTGGATGTCCCAGTAAATCATGTTTGAGACAAAGATGGATCGGTTCGTTTGAGTGATACCTGTTATCCAGAGGATATCTCAAGGCTTCTGCTTGACCATGCTGATGAAATAGCAATGCATAGCCCCTATGGAGGACAAGAGTGGACACTGTTCGATATATTTACTAAATTGGTGACCACAAATCCATAGACATATCCATATGCATTTTGGGCTTTTTAGATGTCTCTCGAGAGAAAAAAATTGTTCGATTACAGAATTTCATCGTCATGAAAACGAGGCTGTTGGCCTCGTGAACAGTCCCAAATTCAATTTTCAATATCTATGATTAGCAAAGATACATTCCCCTATTCTCGACCATTCCCCTATTCTCCGCCTTGTCTATCATACTTCAGTACTTTTGCTTGTCGAAAATTCTTCGTCATTGCTTGAAATTTCCCATCTACAATTAGGCCAACTTCACGTTTTTGCTTTCCGGATGCGGTTACAATTGCTGGCCATTAAATAATAGCGACGCTGTCAAAATGAGCGAAGAAATTCTTGTACTGCAGTAGCTGTGAAACAGATTTTGAGAAAGACACAATATAGTTTTATTACTCGTTTGAAGAACTGCTTGGAAATATGAATGACAGAGATTATATCATGCCTTTGAGCTAGTGAACTAGTAAATTAAAGACGCAGCTAACGAGCTGATAGGATTTTTGTAAACGTAGGAGCCTATAAAACGTTAAAATATTCATTAAATAATGTATGTCTTTCCAACTCTTCATAAGATACTAATTATCTGCTGCGCAATAAAATTCTGTTTTTTTGGAACAATGGAATCTGTAATCATGAAAATTCTGGGGAAGACTTCGAGAACGTTATGGTGATGTTATTATATAATCTAATTTTCCAAACTGTAGTTGATACTCAGCATTGGCTATACAATAGACAGCTTCATTACTAACAGCCGAAATTTGTATTTGAGATAGAAGAACCTTTGACAATTGATCATTCAGCTACAGCACTGATCGCTGCTAATTACTGTTTATTACTCCGTGATTGCCATTTTATTGCTAAATTCTGTTTGCTTCCTGTCAAATAAATCGAGAATTTGCTGTGAAGCCTATTATTACAATTTTTGGCAGGTAGGCGTCTATATCTATATCTGAAGAGATGCATTACTCAAGCACCACTACATCATCTACATTATAACGCGCAAATGTTTGTTTGTAAGTATCACGAAATCCTTTGCTTGGAGCTGCCCCGTTTTACGGTCGGCGCTCTTTCTTTTTTCCCTCCATTCACCTCTGGTCGTTTGCCCCCACTGCCTGAGCAGTGTCAAACCTATTTTTTTGTAAACTTACTTCTCACAGGCTCGCCATCTTCGATCTAAAACGAATTTCCATCTTCGATTCTCAAAGGCCCTCCGCTATACTGCTTCCGATGTTGCTTGCAGCAAATTGCGTTTTTTCGAAAAATTCTTTCTCACAAACAGACCCTCAAATTTCTGCTTGCTTTATGTCGTTTTATTTACGTAAGTAAGAGCCGAGAAAGTTTTCTGTTTTTGTTAGCCTAGCTTTCCGATTGTGTCAAATGCTGTTTACCCACTGTTACAAGACAAAGGACGCATTCGTCTCTTGCCTTTCAAATGTCAATGCGATTTTTGTTCTGGTATCTTTCAAATGTCAAATAATGCGTGATCGCAATGACAGCTCTCAAGTTGACTGTGGATTTGTTGTGCAGTAATGCACGTTGTTTGCCAGGAAAGGACCTGGGGAACAAAGTGAGCTGGAATTATGCGGAAACGAGGACCTATATCCAAATCCGCCCATTCGAGGAAGGATTGGGCATAAACGGGGGCACTGCGCAGCGGAAAAATCAAAATAATTATAAAAATAATTCTTTTTCTCGAGGTTTCAGTGATTTAAGTAAATGGAAACAACACAGACCCTTGAGCAAAGATGCTGCCCAGCGGCATCGAGCAAGTTAGAAATAAATCTAATAATTATAAAAATTCTTTTCATCGATGTTTCAGTGATTTGAGTAAATGGAAACGACACAGACCCTTGAGTTTAAAATACATTTAATAATAATTGTAACTTGGTTACAATCCACCTCTTGCACAAAAGACCGACAAATGGCACATCCACTATAGGCCATCTGTTGTGACTGACAAGATGGTTAAACAGTGACTTCCATTGTGCATATCTGAGATCTAAGTTCTCAAAGTTGATAGAGAGTCTCAGGTACACCAGGAAGGATAATCCGAAAAGTTCCCATGCCTAGCCCCCGCAGTTTTTGTAGAAAAGGGGGCAAATTTTGCTTAAAACTGCTGAAATCAGCAGAAAAGAAAATGCTGTGTAGCGTGATTATATGAAAAGACAAGTATATATAAAAAGGTTTAACAGAGCAGTAACATCACATTTTATCAAAATCCACTATTATTAAAACAATAAACGAATGCACAGATAAATAAACACACTTTTGCTGAAAATGACGTCATCACTTAAAGCAAACAGTGGCTATGGAGAGCTTCTAATGAAAATGATGTGCCATATCGCAAAAATTAATCTATATAGCTTTTCATTCTGAAAATTATTAGATAGGTTTGTGTGCTAATAAGTTATTGCAATTAAATTTGTAAACAGGCATTCTAAACCTCGGGGACGGGGGTCTATGCCAATATTTGAGGTCTGTGATCTTACTTTGAATCACTGTTTGGGGTCTGTGGAAAACAACATCAAACGAAATTCAATATTTGTGGTCCATGAATCGGAAAAAGGGGAGAATGGTGCAATTTTGTGCGATTCATTACAGTAACCCATTCAATTATTCATATGCCGTGTACTTTTGTGTTCATCAGTAGCTAATGAAGGACAATAATAACATTCAGCAATCGCCCAGTTCACGTCCTTCATCGGAATCCTCGCTATTCAAATCTTCCTGGTACAGATCATCATCGCCACTGTCTAAAATCACGTTGTCCTTTGATGCATTTAAACAGGAAGAACATTTGCAAAGTTTACTGCACTGCATATTAGCTCTAAAACAAGAGCAACGGTAATTCTCACAGCCTTTCTTGCACGAACAGTTGACAAACGCAAGAATGCTATCAGGAGCAGGTGCAAGATTCATCCACTGAATTAAAACCCTTCCATCTTCTACTTTCCATCCGTGATTACTTATATCAGGTGCATTAAAATTTGACCTTATTGCATGCCTCCATAAGTAGCACTGATAATTGGCACGTTGCAAGTGAAGCTCGAGACAATCAGAGTTTGTTGGCATGTACTCTTCTCCAAATTTCCCCCTTTTGAATATCTGGTAGCGTAGGAGATCAACGTCAGAACACTCGCCTTTACTTCCATATAGATCGCACGTGTACAGAAGAAGCTGACTTTTCGTTTCTTCACTTAAGAAAATGTCCAAACCAAGACTACCAAATGCTTTCAAGTATCTTTCTTCTATCTTCGCAATATCTAAAGCTTCTGCTTTCCCTTTCCCGTAAAAAAGCACTAGTAGTGTCATACCCTTGAAAAGAAATTATAGTGACACTTTGAAAACAAGCCATCATACAAATGTATAACATGCATATGATATATAACATATGCGCATAAAAGCAATAATAATCACTTTATCAAACATGGTTCAAAGTGAACAATCAGATCTTACCTATAAAAGCATGTAAACCAATGAGTGCTTTGCCTAAGATCTGTACAAGCTCGTTCTTTACTGCATCCATAGAAATTATCCTTTTGCTGTTCCTCACTCCTGTCAGAAAGAACAACTGAGACGGAATTGCCAAGCTTGCATTCAGAGCAATGAAGAAGACATCGGTGTCTGGACTTCTGATTACCACCTTTGTGTGCATCTGAAAAGCATGAGACGCATGCAAAATCAGTCGGGTGTCTGCTTCTTCGTGATCCGAAAACAGCTCTAAAATTTCTTCACAGGCAACTGCTTCACCAGATGGGATAAGTCGATGGCATTTCTCATGATGAGTCACATATACGTGGACACCCTTAAGCAAAGCTGCGGAGGACGTTAGCCAAGACTGGGACAGGAATTCCTGAATTGCTTCCTTGTTTTCACCTGAAGACATGAACTTTTTCCATTGCCTTGGAACACGCTGATGACCATTATAAATTCTGATGACTTGTGTCTCATTAAAGCTCTCTTCTCTCTCTCAAAATGTTTGATACTGATTACAGGATGACGATCACAGACAAAGTCTGCTCTTGTGCATTGAAGGGAGACAGCAATCGCCGAAATTTGCATCAGCACCATATTGGCAAGCTCCTTGAATGTGGCCGGAACTGCACTCAGTGTTTGAAGAAGTGCCATTCCATCAATAATCACAGCATTGTTTCCTTGAATCACTTCCACATATGGATTGGTGACGGCTTCTTCTATCACATGCAGAAGTTTTGCTTTGGTCGTCTTGGTGAGCTTCCCAAATATAGTTGCAATTGGGAGAGGGAACGGACGTAATGAATACCGTAGAACTTCCCTCATATCCAAGTGCCGGTTGTTGCAAGCAAAATAATTTTTGCAAAGAGATCCTTTGAGTGTTTCAAAGCAATGACCTCTCCTTCCCCGTTCTTGGCTTTAACTTTGCTGCTCATGGACGAGAATATTTTCAAAGCAACCCCCTTGATGGGTGAATGGATGTCTGGCTTCTCAGTAAGGATCCTTGTATTAACGAATGTATGCACTGCATCTTCGCCTCTTTCTTGCATCTTCTTCATGTCTTCTGTAACAGCATCAGTTGCAACAACGCCACTGGACAAATTAACCAGCCTCTTTTCATCACTGTTAAATGGGTTAATCATGGTCTGTACCGTTTGAATTACTCTTTGAACGGCAGCCTCATCTTTCGAAATACGAATTCTATCAAGGTCTTTCCGTTTCCTGCATGGATTAAAGAGGAATAAATACCTGCGTGAGAGTTAAATTCAAAGACTTTCATAAAACGATCTGCGGAGCTACCATTTACTATTCAGTCCATGCCGTAGACAATGCAATACTATGTGTGAGAATATCCTTATTATTTGACGTCTTTATACCTAGTATATAATTTGAATACCTTGGAATATTGTTAACTCCTGCCATATCTTTGCATTGCGACATAATTGATCCTCCTTCAGCCTGGCCAGTAATCCATCGATGTAGGGCAGCACGATTGAGAGTGAATCCAGTTACACCTCCCTTGGTCTTCGAATCTCTATTAAGTGTTTGCTCAATGGTTTGGTCGCAAGCAATGCTGGAGAAGCCATATTTTTCTTGGCGCTGCACAGTCCAATTATCTTCAGTGTTTGCTGCAATAGCTGCAAGATAAATATAATATCTAATAATAATTATTTTGATAGTATTTATTTCATTCTACCTTTGATGGAAGAGATCATATTGCAATATATAACTAGGCATAATCTATTCAATACTTGGGGGTGAAATGTGGGGAGAAAGTTCAGGAATCTATTCCATGTTTTAGGCACCCTAATTGAAAGCTCACCTTCTCAAATCATCTTGTTGAGGTTTAACTACCAAAAATATTCCTGCTTCCAAAAAAGAGGTAATCAGTTCTTCAAAAACTCTTCGGAAGAAGGTTGCACAGTATTAAAATAGAGCATATAAATACCTGGATGAGTGCTCCTAAGACAATTCATTCTAACCAGTAGCAAGAAGCATATCTTGAATAGTTAATTCTGTCTGTTGCAAAGAACCATGAAAGCATGGATTTCAAAGGTGACAAATGCAATGCCCAATTGGATTCTATCGTTGCACGAATGAAAGACATAAGCATCTGAACAAGCTAAATATATGTCGACCAAAATGAAAAAAATACATTTGATTCAGCAATATTTCTGGTGCATTCTTTGTATAGTTTAAAAACAGTGTCAACTCTGGGATCCTGACTGACATCAACAAAGTCATCATCTTAATAGCTTTTGATTGCTGCAAGTGCTAGTAACTTGATATCCGTAGCTCTTGCTTCTGTGGCATGTTCAATGAAGGCTTGAATGCGCAGACGCTGCAGTGCTTCATACACAATCTTATGAGCTCTGATGCATCGGTTGTAGCGCTTTTCAGTAAGAACTCCGTTGATAGATCCTTGGGCCACAATTTCTGATTCTATCAAAATATCCTATGATAAAAAGGAATAAATTAATCAATTATTCTTATCTGTGAGTGTGCTGCATGAAAAACAAACTAACATAAAGATTGATAAAGAAAGTATACCTTCAGTCCTGCATCTTTGAAAACCTTTGAAATACCACTGCAGAAAGACATTATTGTGTGAAAGGCACCAAGTCTAATGGCTATCTTTGACATCATTTCCT
>JAACYV020129671.1:0-10176 GCA_009936425.2 Chrysaora fuscescens
CACAACGCAACCGCGCTAGCTCCCAGGGCCCCTACCGTCGTCGTAGTGAGCTGCGTAGTCAAATCGTAAGTTCACTACTATCAACCTAGCGATTCCCGTTGAGTCCATTGCAGCTCTTCTCTTTGGGTGAAACTCGGTAGCTGTAGGATTCAGCTCTCTTTCATCCTTCTTTGGCTCCATTTCACAGTAAAGCTCAAGTGGGTATAGCTGTTGAGTTGTGCGCTCCAAATAGGTTTCTCCTGCTCTGATTCTCGCTCCCTTAATTACTTTGTCTTACCTTACTATCAGCTCGTGAATGATACCAAATTTTTCGTGAATGATAAAAAATGTTTAGCATGGGATGCTTGGTTTCAAGGTTGGTAATTCTAGGTCATCCTCTGCGTAGTTTAAAGGTTGATTGATGAGAACAACTTCTATGTTAAGTATCACTTTACCTAGCTCATTCCGCGCAAGACTTGCAAGACCTGCGGTCTTGTACAGCGACTAATTTAACAAGAGCACAACTCAGATTAAATTGCATCAGATGCTCTGTCTTGCAAAGAAGTTATTTAGAGCCTCATCTTTTAGACTCTCCTCAACCATTTAGCCCCTGTAGCAAATGTCTTTCCAATGTTGGAATAAATCATTTCAGGCATGCCTCGCCTTGAGATTAATCTTTTCAAACTCACGAGAAACTCTTCCGTTGTTGGTTTGCCAACAGTACTAGGTTTATGCTCTTGTGAAACTGCAAGAATAGAGTAATATTTAGCCTTTACCCTCCTTGATATTTTGCTTGTAGGCTATAGTTCCTGCAAATTCCGCACCTATCAATTGAAAAGATCGCTTTCCTTCCGTGCGATCTTTTGGTAAGATTCCTATTGGTGGAGTTACGAGTGCTGCGGCATGAAATCTCTTTCGACCAAACCTTTGATAATGTTTTTTGTCGGCTGCCCTAATCCTTGGTATCCAATATGTGCGTCTGATCCACGCAACGGCCAAGCCAACTTGGGTAGGTGTGTTCTACAATGGCTGGCAGTTAACTCTGCTTGTGGGGGTGTAACGATTTCAGGTTCTTTGCTATGTAGGGAGAGACTAAGGCGAGGCCCACTTTTATAGGATAAAACAACAGTTCTTAGCGCGTGACTGTTTCCTATCTCGATATCGATGAAGTCTGTAATGATTGCTAATTCAACAATGAAAAGCACATTGAACAAAGGAAACTACATACAATAGTTCTTGGCAACATATCTCACGGAGCTAGTTACCTAATTCCTGTTACAAGTTTCATTGACTTCATCAAATTTCAAACTGTCATATCATTGTAAATAGTTTAGACTATTGACTCCCTGTGGAGCGGAGACGCTGAAGATAAAGCTTATTGTTTTGTTTATTATTAATCATTGGTATTATGCTATGCTTATGCTGGTTCTGATGTGTTCTGAAAATGGTAGTTTTTTATGCGGTATTAACCTCATAGCGCAGGTTATGAAACAAACTAATATATTATACAATCGTTACATCATTCCCATGTCGATGTTATATCATTGTAATTGACGCAACGCTCTTTCGATGGTTTTTCGCACTAAGATATAGATCGTTAGTAGAAAGTTAGATATAGATCCTGGAATTTCTCTTTAATGCCAATCAAATCAAAAATAAATCGTACTCCTGTACATATGAGACATTTTCATTGGTGCAAATAATTGATTTATGAATCTATTCAAGCGTTGTGAAGTATTGAATTTTCACCCCACACCCATCTTCAAGATTCTTAAGGCCTGAGCTAGACAAAAGGGAAGAATGAAGGACGGCGGACAAAGTAGTATCATATGACGCACTGGGTGCAATTATAGCAGATTTCTTGATAGAAAAACAGGCGTGTTTAAGGAAATATCTTGCCACATAGCAGTGCCACGAGTTTTCTTAGTTTACAGGTAACTGTTCCAAATCAACAAAAAAAGATACAAGAACTCGAATAATAAGTTGTTCAGGTAGAGAAAATACATAGATCACATATTGGTGAACGAAGGAAAAATACAACAACACGAAGAGAAAACAAACCGACTCAGCTGTAGAGAGACGAGACAAAGCGGTATCAAATATGTATTTAAGTTTGTGTGTGTGTGTGTGTGTGTGTGTGTCTGTGCGCGGGGGGAGGGGGGGGGGGTTGAAATCTTGTTTTGGTTTGATTGTTCAAACTTAAAAACCTAAGTGTCATTCACAATTAGAGCTTGCTGACAGTACTTTCCAGCTATGTAAATCGATGTAAATCGAGGGCCTAAAATAATAGTTTCGCAAGGAGACGATCATGCCATATATTAAAAATCTCTCAAAAAATGAAAGATTTCTCTGAATAAAACGAAAACAAGTTTAACTTACCTAAATTAATTCTACATAAAACACTTTCATAGATGTATGCTACATTAGTTTTGCCATCTTCGTAATAGTGACAAATTTTCACCACGGCTGTTTTTCGAATACACTAACAGTATATAGACAATCATAATGTGGCCAGAATGCATAAAAATGTCGTTGAATTAGGGTCAAAGATCTATTAGACGAAACAATGAAAACTGACAAAAGAGATGCAGCTGGAGTCAAAATGTTACTGTCTTGAATAAAGAGTACGGGATACCAAGCCATCAGATACTTTTGGAATTACAGCGGGAGACGCCGACGAATATAAGATGTATGGGTTTTTACCGATGAGACCCAGCTAGGATTATTTGGTCATAACGACCCTCTGACACAGAAGACCAAAAACGACACAGACAATTTGTGAAGGCAAGCGAAGGCACAGTGCACGAATTAGAGGCCTCCCCAGTGGAGTAGGCAGGGACAGATACACGCTAGTGATATCGTTGTTTGCGATTCCCTCGATAAACGAGTATGATCTCTGCCTGCTTTAGCGATGTGTTCTCAGATGGGTTAGCAGTCCAATTCGAAATCGAAAATTCCACAACCCCTATGTTTAACAGCAAGGCCCTTTTCAAAGTTCTGCAAAGGCATAGATGCTCTACAATAGACATTTGTTAAAAAGTTCTACAACAAACTTATCAGTGTCTTGTTCACTTCCCAATCTGTAAACGCTCAAAAAATTTTATAAATCATCCAAAGAGTTTAGGATAAATCCACTCACTTTGCGTTAGTTATATACTTACTTAAGTTTCGGATTTTACTTACTCATCAAGTTTCTGCAACTCATTTCGTATCTCTTTATTTCCCGGAGAAAGACGCTGTGCCTGTAGTAAAGAGCCTCTAGCCTCAAGAAACTCACCCATTTGAAGAAGAGCCTAAAGTAACATTGAAATGAAAATGACATAGAATTATATAAAGTTGGAGATAATTTTTATATATCATGCAATATATAAAAAACGATAATTAATCGCTAAAAAGTAGCGAACTGCATAGAAGAACCCGTTTTTATATCCGCATATAAGAGCCTCGCAGCTGAGATGGCCATTCTACTAGAATAGAGCCAGCTTCGCCATTTTCATCCGAATATTCTGCCGCTGAAACCAATGGTTCCTCTTCACATTCCTTCAAATTCGAAATTGTCAACTACGGATATCAACTGTCTGACATGTTTCAAAACCTATCGACAAACTTATTACTGTACTGTTTCTTGTTGATAAAAATCCAACTTTCTAAACAACAAAACCTCAGAGCACGTAGCTAAATTTGACTTTGAAAGTAATTATAGTTACTATAATTACGGAAGTATACAGTAATACAGGCAATAACAATACATTTCTTGTCGTCTGATGATCGCTGAGAAGCGTGAAACTTCGATTCACAACAAGAAATGTAGTATTTCTTGTGGTGAAAAGATTCCTATAGCGAAAAAGCTTCTCCCAATTGTGGAACCAGAGGCAATAAAGCTACATGGCGGGTTCCGAAGGTCAGGACAGTAGAAATTCGAAGTTTAGATTCTATTGTTGTTTTCAAGCAGCGATTCAAAGAGCACCTCCAATCTTTATAGGTATTTACTTAACTGCAGGATTTAAACGATCAATATTGAAGGACATTCCAGGCTTTTTAAAACTGTATATTGATGACATTATTTTCTTCAATGTAAACAGGGTCCTTATTGATAACAGTACTGACAGAGTTTACCCTGCATAAATAATTCTATTTTTATTATTATCATTATCATTATCTAATTGCCTATCTCCGTACAACCCACTCTGCTTTTACTTCAAAGAGTGGTGTTAGAGCCAGTTTTGATAACCGTAGCAGGGGCGGATGCAGGAATTTTGGTGACTGTAGCAGAAAAGTCTCAGTCTTCATCCAATTTCTAATCAAATATTCACTGTTTGCTGTTTATTAACTAATTTCTTGACCTTTTTGGTCAAGCCTTCAGAAAAAAAATGACTACACTTCAATGTTAATTCTTTAATATTGAGAACCTAGAAATTTGGAAATGCTTATTTCAAATATTATTCATATGATTTTTCTTATAACTTATGGTGTAAATGATCTTGATAGGCAAAATATTATATTCTAACTTTGTCTTTTTTATTTTATTCATTATAATGATGATTGGCAGTTATTTATTAGCCATGACCATCTTTCCTTTTCTTGACTTTTGCAAAGAATTCTCCCAACCATCATGAAGGTAGAGTTTTAGTCCCCGCTGGACTCGTCTTGTAAAAAATTCTGGCAATACAGCTCTGCAGTAAAATAATCTTATCTGAGGTAAGATAGAATTTTTGACAAACTGCTCATCATATCAAATTGACTGGATGAATAATGGCTCATCATGTTTCAATTGAACTTCTGTCGCTTTCTTTAAAAAAATTTCTTATCTTCCAATGCCTTAGGAAGGGACGCCATTGGAGAACGAATTTCCTATACAATAGTAGTCAACCAACAGGAAAACATGTCCTGTTTTATATAAGAATTTGAAATTAGCAAAAGTTAAAAATTAAAAATTCCTTTGTCATGTTTGGAGCAGTATATTGAAGAGGCATCAATCAAACATTCCCATTTGTTAGGCCAGTAGAACAACAAGAATCCACATCCAAAAGTTAATCGGTATTTGAAATATAAAACACTTAGACTTGAGCTTAGACTTACCTAAAACCATACCTTCCTTGGAAAGTATATTAAATTGCTACCTTCTTCTACAGCAAGACAAATTAATACCCCTTTGCTACGAAGTCGCCAACCCGCCATTACTTCAAAGATTGCGGAAGAGGGTTACATCCTGATCATGATGAGTGCAAGCTAGTTAGCTAGAAATGCCTTTATTAGCCCCCGTAATAATATTTTGGTAGCACTAGTACTAAAAAGGTGGACCATGAATTAAATATATATATATATATATTATTTTTTAAAAATCAATGATATCTAGACCGAGATTGCCTCTATATATTTGGCAATTTGAGAGAATGGAATGAAATCCACAGAGCAACCGAAATTAAAGAAAACGGAATGTGTACCACAGAGTGTCCACAATAATATTTATTCCAAAATCTGACTGTTGCACGTGCAACGTGTGCACCAGTCTGGATCCGCCCCTGCGTAGACTGTATAACTACGGAAGTTATTATTTTTCGCTCGGAAGTTTTATGCTCATTTTATGATCAGCAGTCACGAATTAGTTGATAGATAAAAATAATTTTTTGTGCGGCATATGCACTTTTACAAAGAATACAGAGAAAAAATAACACCACAGTATAAATTAACACTTTGTCCATGCTAATCAACTCTTAGGGGAAATATTGGAGAGAGTTTAGGGAGATGGCAATAGAATGATGACAACGTTAACAAATGGCATTAAAAAGTGCCAAGAAAAGAAGGGTAGGGGTTACGGTGAGGGTTGAGACACACGTGAGTCAGACAATCTGGACACCAAAATGACATGATGTAAAATTTAAACAAATAACAAATAACTAAGTAACCTACTCTGCCAAGCCTGAAATGAGCTTTAACATGCTTCCGATCAACTTGAAGAGCCTGGCAAAGATGCGAACAAATTAGTGAGACGTCCAGGCACTTTTCAGTTATGATTTTAGTTATGAGAAAAATACAAGTATATTATTGAAGATATCAAAACTCCTTATTATATCGAGATGTATTAATCATTAAAAAAATAATAGAATTATAAACCCACCTTTCTAGCATACATTGCAGCTTTTTCGCACTCATTCAGTTTAAGACAGCAAAGACAGGAATTTAAAAAAAGTTTCATGGACATTTCTAACATGCTCGTTTCTTCTTCTTCAGTTGCCAAGCGGCAAGGCTCAAGACTTCTGATAGCCTAAAAGTAATAGCCAACACATTTTAGTTAATAGTCTTAATTTTTGAATAAGATTATTATCGAAAGCTGGCACTTGGAAATATGGTTATTTGAAGCTAAACTCTACACAATATGAAATGCAGGATGAGCTGTTAATTAATAACAGTCATTGAAGATATCAAACCTACAAGCTATACAAATAATGATAAAACTAAGAAAAATTAATTGAAAAGGGCCTATTGGTCAAGCCCTCAGCTATATAATACAGAGAAATACTTCAAACGAGGAGGAAATATTTTAGCCAAATACTTGAATTAATGATGCAGGTTTGTGTCGTGTACTTGTGGTCTAATAAGATCGAGGCAATCTATTTTAAAAAAGCTTCTCAGAGAAATGCTAAACCTATTACTCACGTTATTGGAAACGGGATAAAAATATAAAATTGTTGAGCTGGATCAACTCAAAAGGATACAACAAAAAGGATAAGACGAGAAAATATAACACAATATATAGAATACTAATATTTCGCAACGCCATGCAGTGCTTCTTTAGAGTAAATTTATTTAATATCGTAAACAAAATATTAAATTTTAAAAGTATGTGTGAACTATGTGATTGGCTGGTGCTGTGTTGACGTGCTATTATGTGGGAAGGAGTTAACAAGAAGAGAGGGAAAGGTGGAAATTGAATATTTGAGTAGGGAATAACAAAGAAGATTGAAGAGAAGTGCAAATTGGTAATGAAAAAAGGTTAATGGGGTGAATAAAATCATGTGTGTATTTATAGTATCTTTGGAGAAGTTATTGCAGTTATTGTACTGTAGGTGGCAGGGAAGAAGATCATTTACAAAATAATAAAGCGTATCCAGCATATTGCAGTTCCCTGTAATAGCTTTGTTTGCTGTATTTTTACATAGAGTAATGCATAAGGATGGCCTAGATCATATCGTTTATAAGGGATTTTAATTTTTCAGAAGACCTTTTTGCCGATTTATAATCCAATCCATAAATCAAGAGCAAAATTTTGGCCTAAGTAAATAGTTTAAAAGTTTAATTTCTCTGCATCTAAACATGATAAACCAGGAAAGTAAGTAAATTTAAGTAAGATATAGATAGATAATTAGATAGATAATTAGATATATAATTAGATATCTATCTTATTTATAGATAATTAATCAAAAGCTCCTTACTATAAACTATATAAATTTAATAAAAAAATCGAAAATATAGAGTACTCAAGTATTACGTTTCGCTTACGCTTCATCAGAAATTATTCATCAGAAACTATTTATAGATAAATAAGTATATATATAATGGGAGAAATGGTATCAAGCATGCGCAAAGTGCTCATATCAACCAGTGGAAGACGAGCGTAATAAGGCGTGGCGGAACCGTACACCGTGTGTCCCAAGTGCACGGGTTGCCATAGAGCCACTATGGTGATAGATAGGAGGGCACATTGCATCAAGTTTATACGCCTTAAGTATATTATATATATTGAAGATTTGAATAAAATATAACAGGTATTTCAATATTCGCCACCTAAAGGGTTAAGACAGATAATCATTCGAAAATAAGTTCAAAACATTAGTTATCTGGTAAAACAGTTTTGATTATGTTCTTCTCAAGTGATCCCATTGCCACTGTAACTCTCTTTCGCTGTAATACTTCTTCTCGATCTTCTTTTTTTGTTATTCCCTAGACTCACACTCGACCCCTACATTTGCCCCTCCTCTCATTACATCCTTCTCACACCATAGCACGTCATCACAGCACCAGCCAATCACATACTCCAAACATAATTCAAAAATTTTAAAATTTACGCTATGAAATCAATTTACTCTTAAAAAGCAGAAACATTAGTATTATTCCTATTGCACTTTATTTTCTCGTCTTATCGTTGTCCTTGTATCCTTTTGTTGTGTTCCTGTTCAACAATTTTATTATATACTTCGCCAAAAGTTTTCCGAAAGTTTTTTGCTTTCGGATACACGGTATTGGTCTCAGTGTCCCTTCCTCTCAAGTCTATTTAACAAGTTGCTCGACTTACCTTTTTATAGCTTTTCAAAGCCTGAGAAATCTGCTTGTTATTAAATGCTTCATTTCCAACCTTAAGTAGATAGTTTTCAATTATTTTGGAATTTTAAACTGCACAATTTCATCACTGTTGAATGAAAGTTAATCGATATAAGACATTTACACGAGGCCGGTTAAATATTCGCGATGCCAAATGTTTGCAGGCAAAAAGAGCCGGCCATTTGCCTCGTGACCGCATTTGCCTCGTGTTCGTACTTCCTTAAAATGCACATGCGCACTAGTTGGGTAAACTTTCAGATTGTAAAAATAAAAGCTCGCCAAATTTATCATTTCTCACAAAATTCTTTGAAGTCACGATCAAAGTTTCTCAGCAAAAATGCCTAAAAACAAGCAGAAAATGTCAGAAAGGACAGGAGACAAGAAGGTGGTGGATAAAAATTTTACATAGACAGAAGTAAAAACTGCGTTGTTCTTAGAAATTAGAAAGCAACAAAAAGTTCCCTTAGCCTAGGCTGGGAGACAATCAGCAACGGCTGCGAGGAGCTGGTAGAGAGACTGGAAGAAAATGATCCAAGCGACTTAACCGAAGGTTTCCCGAACGTAGGCAACACAAAGGCGTTCAAAAAGAACGGCTTCTCCGTAAGCTGAAATGCATCAAGCTGTCTTCCAGGAAGGCAGTAGACAGTTGAAGGAGAAGTGGTTAGGACAGAATGGTAATGGCTCTGTCTGATGAGTGCTATGAAGTGTGGGCGGGTTCACCCGCAGTGGAGAGTCTGGAGACAGGAAATGAAACGTCAACGCTAGATAAAGAGGAGGATTCAGTTGATAGTGAGATAGACAAGAAAAAGATACAGAGGTACAGGACTCAGTGCAGTCATCTTTCTCCCAGTTCTATCAGGAAGATAGTGAGTATGCGAAAAGTCAACAGACAACAGGGTCAGGGGCGGTCATAAAAGACACGGGGAAGGCACGAAGAGAATTGTTTAAAAGTATCGGGATAAGAAAGACTCCGAGCTAACGAAACGATACTCTGTGGATGCACAATTGCTGGATGCAGCAAAGGAAGAGATTGCCCTTAAAAACGTGCATTGTAGAAGATGGAAAATGCTGATAGAAAGAATGAAAAAACAATGTAATGTTTCCTACAGAATATGAACGCCATGGCTGCCAGCATAGGGAAGGGGTTAACTACGATGCAAGGCTTACTGCAACAACAAAGCTCTCACTTTAATCAACAACCAACCTTCTGTGAAACCCCTCAATAAATCAATTCCCAACGCGAACATACTTTTTTAAGAAGAAATGAAGAAAGAAACCAAGGCTTAAACAGGTCATATCTTTAAGAGGAATCATATTAGGACACTACCAACCATTCGTCTTATCTAACTTGTCAAGTAATTAAAGTATTTCACAAAAATGTTTCTGAGATTCTTTGCACTTTTTTTATCTGTATTTCCCAAAGAGTATCAGTTGCCCAAATTGCTGGTTGGGATTCATTGTCATTTCTTATGGCTGCAGTAACACTTTCATCAGTCAATGTTTCCTTCTTAGTCTCACAAACATTGGGCAAGATGAAGCATGCATTTATGACATATGGCAAATAATCCATGTTCACATCCATTTCTCTTCTCAAACAGCCAAACCTTGCTTTCAATCTCCCATCACCATCCTTGCATAATATTTTTCCTGTATGCCATTTCAATCACCAGGAAAATCTTTAATTATAAAAGGAAGCAAGGGGTAAGCAGGATCACCAAAAAGGCATATAGACACTGGATCCACATCCTCTAAGATCTTCTTGGGACATGGGGGGGATTTCTCCGCCACATAGCATTTGGTGAATTGTGGAAATGGCAAATATCAGTGCATCATGCACACTTTCCGGCCATTTCATTACCACATCAGTAAAACAGTACT
>JAACYV020129893.1:0-10172 GCA_009936425.2 Chrysaora fuscescens
TGGTCGTTGAACTTCCAACTTCATCAATGGTCAGCACGATGGTCTTGCTTGAAGAGGGTTCATTTACTTCACTTTCCCTTTCGCACACCCTCTTTGATCATAGGAGACAGCAGCAGTGTGGTCGTTGAACTTCCAACTTCATCAATGGTCAGCACGATGGTCTTGCTTGAAGAGGGTTCATTCACTTCACTTTCCTTTTCGCACACCTTCTTTGATCATTGGAGACAGCAGCGGCATGGTCGTTGAACTTCCAACTTCATCAATGGTCTGCACGATCTTCTTGCTTAAAGAGGGCTCATTTACTTTTTTTTCGCTCATATCTTGGTCATGATCATATATTGTGTTTTAATGGTCTTCCAGCTGAAGGTTAATTTGAGCAAGGGGCGTTACAAAGTAGCTCTAAGTTGTAAATGAGTTGAAGGCTAAGTAAGTTGTTACTTAACGCTAATACAATCCAACTAAAAATTAAGGATAAACTACAATCCAGCTGAAATTTGAAACAAACGAACCTGAAATGTTATAAAAATAAGCCAATTAGAATTTTGTTATGCATAGCACAGCGGGGAAAAAAGCAGATAAGTAATGAAAATGAAATACAAATTATGAACTACTTAATTATGAATAGGTTTTACCATATTTATTTTTCTAATTTAAAACCAATATTTGGCGTAAAGTGTGTGAAAAGCTTGCAGCTGCATAATTTGGTCTCTTTGTAATTCTCTTTGAGACTTTGCTGAAAGCTTCGTACAGCAGCAGTACTTTCCTTTGTATCATTGAAGATCATATTCCATGAAGCCTGTTGTTTTAACCATAAAATGAGACAATGATCTTAAGCAAACCCAGTTAGAGTGTAAGTTCTCTGAAAATAAAAAGGATTTGAAACGATTTCCCGATATTATTGGATTTACTTTTTCTTACGTCACTCTTCTGGATTAAATTCAAATATAATCATTGCTCATCCTCAGTCATTTAAAAGCGTTCTGCGCATGTTTCAATCCAAAATGAATGAACATGCAGATTATAATTCTAAAAAGATGAATCCAATATGAGGGATTGTCATTAAAAGCTTTGTTTTGTAAATATCTATATGGCTTTTATGTTTCAATTCATGGCGAGACTGGTTTTGTGGACTTTGGTATTTTCTCAAATAAACATTGAGGTGATGTTTGCTCCTTTGGTATAGTATTATCGGAAGCCAATATTAAAAGCATTTGCTTCTTGAAATCCATAGTCATTTGTCCATTTGATATCCTATCACTGGCCTCGCTTGTTTGCGATTGAATTTATAATGAAATCTTATTTATCAGGTCAATGTATTTTTAAAACACCTGGCGAAAAGGTGAAAATATAGAATTATTTATGAAATAACAAGCTCTTGGTTACATCTTTTCTAAAAATTCACGCAGGCACAGCCGCCTTTTATCTCGCTAAGAACGGATAGACGTCAGCAAGGAGGCAATCAGATATAATGAATTTTATCGCTGCGTTTTTCTATGCTGCGTTGCGGCTTGACTAAAAAACTCAAATTATGGGGTTGTGAATTGTGAGAATTTTTTATCAAGTCTGAAGAATGTTGTTCTCTCTTCCGCTGAGATTGAAAATTAAAGCAAATGTTAAAATTGGCTACTTGAAGACCAACCTCATGATAATGATACTGTCGATTTCAGTTATATTTTGCATGAAATTTCGTTGCTTTTTTCTGCAATATGTCCGAAATAGGCCACCACCACGCAAACCCGGCGGGGCCACTCCAATTTTTACTGGGTAGGCACGGGTGTCTTTAGAATCACTGATAAGGGTTTCATTCATATTAAAAAACAAGGACAGTGAAAATTGACAAGGGGGTGTTTGTCAAGAAATCAGAAAGATTCTTGGAAAGGGTTATATTATCTTATATATGCACAAATTTAATATAAATGCATATCACATGACTACTTTTTCCGATACAGAGCATCAGTGTTTTTATAAAAAAGGTTATAGTTTAAGAAAAAACGTCAGAGAAAAAGGGGTATGAAATTTTATACGGAAAGGGGGTAATATTCCAGAGATGATATTCCAGACGAGTGCTTACACAGTACAAATTGAAGTGGCCCCGCTGGGCGCTAAAAACCTTGCTGTGCCAGTCAGATGATTAAATGCTTAATATGGTTAAGGCACTATACTGCAAACATTTCAAATTTCGCTCAGATGAGTCTAATTACTGAAAAGGGTAAAGGATCTTTTCTTTGTTTGTAGTCATTTAAACTTTCACATTTTTCTTTCAGTTGACCTCCCCAAGTTGTTCCAATTGGTTGTGTCAAATGGTGGCTACAAGCAGGTGTGTAATATTTTCTACCGGTCTTTATTGCTAAGCAATTTAGCTGCGACCAATCTGGTCTTTCTTCTTTAACTAGACCGCATGATTAGATGGTTATTTTGTGCAAAGGACGTTGCATCGTTCAGTTCATCGATTATATAATCGCTATTCATAGATGGTGTCAGTTTGAAAACACTGGCCAATGCTTCTTCAGGAATGCCGCAAAAACGTATCTAAGTCTTTTTGAGTCTAAGAATAAAACTTCGCAAAAATCCGTTTGTGTAATTTGCCTATTCATAAAAACATTTTGAATCTCGAATTTCAATTATATAAGTGCTTCAAGGTGTCTTTCTGATACAGTATCAGTAGGGACTTCACTCAGACTCCGTTTTGGTGTAGATGTTTCTTGTGGCCTCTTCGCACTAAGGCTCACTGCAAAATTATATATAAATGAATAAAAAAAAATGTCAACTAATAGCATGTAAACGCTAAAAGGATTTGTGCAACGTCATCCATTTGAGAGCTCAAATCTTCCTTGTATCCATGTAATTTTAAACTTCTCATTATTGGAAACTAAGGTGCCTATCTCTACTAGCCAATTATTTCCTGAGTCCAAAACTCTAAAATGTTCTTCTGAAATCGATTAGTATTTTATCTACGGGAAATCAAACCGTGGTAGTGGATACAATACAACCATGACCAACATCATTACTCATTAGAAGGGTAGATTTAGTTTATTGGGGTGGCATGTTCATAGGGGGCTGGTGGCTTCATCTAGCTGCTTGTGTGACATTGCCGCATCATTTGGCAAGACAAGTATTGACAAACAAGACAACTGCAGAGCTTATGGTTGGGAGTTCAAATGCCAAGGGTAACTTGAGTTCAGAGTTCAGATCAAATTGGGTTTTGGTGATGTTAGGCTGCAGTTACATGTCATTGAAAATAGCCAATATATAATGTGTTCACACAACGTGTTTTGGCATGTGCGGAAAATCTAAACTATAACAGCAGTAAAGAAACGTGCTTAAACTACTATCTTCATCTTTCTCCGGCACAAAGTTCTTCAACGAGTGTTTCTACGTATTCCATTAAGTACACGATTGTCGGAAATCTGTAAGCTTCTTTTCCACCTGCCTTAATCGTTGTTGATAAATTTGATTCTTTTTTATGCAAGATTATTTTGTATATTCTAAATGGAGCTGTTACTTTAAATAGTCACGTATGTACTGGACAATTTGGCAATATTTTACAATGATTTGAGCACTGATTGGTTTATTCGCTACCCCATGTGTATGCATTTATCAGTTGTTAAGATATGAGCAGAATTTATCAACTTTATCGTGATTTTAACATAGCTACTCAACGTGTCTTTTCATACCTGTTATCGGGCCGCAACTGGTTAAAATTTAATCAGTTTGCGTGTTCAAGAATAGTTAACTGAATTTCATATTTCCATCCAAATTGGAAAACCTTCAACACGCGATCAGATAACAGATAAAGGATTTCCTGCGAATTATCTTTTAAGATTTCAAACGAGTTTTTGCTGGTTATCTTCGCGGCATCTTTGCTCTATCGATTTTTGTTATGCCTTGATCTGGGATTCTTGTAAGTTGTGAAAAAACTTGAATGATATCTCGTGTTCTTTGTGGTAACCGATGAGACCTGCAGAAAATTCAAGACACAAGCTTCAGGAAACCTGTAGTGTCTGCCCGGCGTTCATTTATTATTTCTTCCATACTATGAAGTAATGCTTGTGGTTTTCTGTTCAAAACCAATTTTCTGTCTTGTAATTGCCAAAAGCTTTTTCAATTTTTAGTGCCTGGCCTTTAGAATAAACTATCATATTTCAGAAAAGGAGATTTCTTTCCCTTTTCCCTATTTAATATACTATCTTTTAAGTCTTAAGACTCCATGACCAGTGGCTTGGATGCTAGGATATTAGTGCTGCTTATGACACTGGTGTTTTTTGTGCTGCAAATAGTTTTAGATTATCACTTATATACATATGGACGATTTAGGAAATTTAAAATCAACAATTATTTGTTAAATTCCCATATTGACAGCCAAACAAACGACAGTCGTTCCATTTCAGAATCAATTTCAGGTTGCTTTCTTCTGATGCGTTATTTGTCCTTTCAAGGTAACATTAAACCACAAATGGAAAAAGATATACGATGAAATGGTATTGGCAACGACCATCACAAGTGCAGCTACGTGCATGAGAAGGCATTACGAAAGGTAGGACCCTACACAAATATGCTTCTTATTCAATTTAAGGTGTCATGTCGAAATTAAAACAAGCCTTTTTGATACCATTTGGTTTTTTCAAATTATATCATTAAAGAGTAAATTAATTTTCCCTTGTGCAGCTTGGATGTATAGAGAACTGTGTAGAAAGATGACAATAGCAAGAATTTAGACTAGCTATATCGCTTCACTTACAGGAACAACAACAACAACTGAAAACAACAGTAATGTCTTCACGACCATCCGTCTTTTTTCTTTGACCAATTGGAAAATTGATTGCATCAATCAGAAAGATTTTATTGAATATTGTTGGGAAAATTTGGGCACACTTTCAGCATTTTTGAAGGCTATCTATCCGACCAACAGTTAGTTCCTGTGAATATTAAATTATATAAATCTACAAGCGAGGCTTAGTTAATCATCTTTGGCCATGAATTCGGCTGCAGATTCATGAATCCCTATTTTATGAACAGCACTGGACCTTTGCACCTGTGCAGTGGCTAGCGCTTGCTTTAAGGTGCGCATAACACTTCAGCAACATGATTTGGTTGCTTATCTCTGTGATTTAGAGATTGAGCTACGCGTTACGCGATTCCTCAAAGATAGTTTTTTTTTCTTTCGATTTCCATCAAATGCTCATAACGTTTATGTGATTTGCAAAAAAAGATAGATTACACCACTGACGTTACCCCCGGTTTCACTCAGTATTAAACTTCACTAAACCACATCATTGAGACTAAGCCAATAGATCAATGAAATCTCATTTGCTGTTTTGACTGTGTTGCAAGTAATCTCTATAGTTATGCAGTCTTCTAAGAGATTTCCACGAAATATGTAATTCCTACCATTTTTTGTGAAAGCGTTACACTTTGTTCTTTCCTTCCGAAGATTTTATCTGAAAACAGCCGGCTTTCTGAGTTTTAACAGTCGTTCTTTTTTATGGAACAAATACAAGATATTTTTTTATCACTCAGCTATCTTTTTCTTTCTGTTTTCCCTGCTTTTACCCAATCGCATTCTATTTCAAACCACAGTTAAATTAAGTTTGATTCATACGTGTACTTTGGTCAATGTGTCTATTTTATGTGTTCTATTGTTCTATTCTCTAGAAGACCGAACAGCAAACAAAGGATTGTAATGTTGACTTTGTTGCAGAAAACCAATCTTGTTATTTGCTAAGCTTCACAGACCTTACTTGTCTTCCAGCTATCAGTTTCTCTGTTGCAGCATTTTGAAGTTTGTTTTTGTTGTAGGTTACTGCTGCCCTTTGAAAAGCATCTTCGTTCAAAGCACAGACAAGATGCGATGCCTCTCAAAACTTATTCTGTGACATCACAAGTCAGTCAACCACTTGTTCTCACTATAAAAACGATAAAGAAAGAAGAGCTCTCAGGCGAATCAGGCCAAGCTTTGAATGCACAAAGACTCAGTGTTATCAATGCACCAGTACTTACCGTTGCAGACTTACCTTATTGCCCAGTGAATACAAGCACGACTGTTAATTTTGAAAATAATGCACAACAAACATCCAGTTCTTTTTGTAGCCAATCTACGTCTTCAATAATCACAACAGCATCAGGAGCTATCAAATCTTCTTACTATGACGTGAAAGGCATACCGACATTGGTGCCTGGAGGTGCTGCTAAACGCATCGAAACAACAGCAATGTATCCACGTACGGATGTTCTGGAGGTACTGTCAATGACAAAGTCTAATTCCTCTGTTAAAAATTCTTGCCTATCATGTATTCCATCTGTCTCTGTAACTGTTCCGGTGCTCCATACAACTAGATATGCAGACATCTCATTGACTACGCTGTCACAAAGTGAATTTCCTCGTTCTTCAACAGTGTTGACTGGTTCTGAACTTAGCTCTACGTTTAAAACCGAGTCACCGTCAATACTCAAACCAGAAACCACTCATAATGAAACAAGCAAAAAAACAACAGTCAGCTCTTCTTCGTATATCACTTCATCTAGTGCCCAAAACAATCAGTCGTTTAAATCCGCTATTCAACATAAAACAGCTTTTGATACTTCTCAGTCAGTCTTGTTGTTGGAAACCAAGGATAGGTCACAGGCATCTAACAGAACTGTACCAAACATTCAATCGAACATTCTTCCCGTTGTGACGTCAGATTTTGTCTCTGTCTCTTCGACGCCAATGTCATATGACGTCAACTGCACTGCTGCCCAAAAAGAGGTATCTGTCATAACTAAAATTCAGTCACCAGAAATGGAATTCGTGACAGTAAAACATATGAGCAGTCTGCCTGCGGTGGCCAGCCTTGGTCCCTCTGTGCTCAAAAAACGAAGAGGAAGACCACCCAAGTATCTAAAGAACCGATCAGAAGAGACTCAATTTTCAACTCCTGCTGGTCATTGCTTCCAAAGCCATTTCAGGCAACACAATGTACATGTTCCTTACTCTGCGGGAAACAACAACGTCATTGAACAACCTCAGGTGGTAAAACCAGTCTCCGATTTCTCCGTATCTACGGGTGCCCAAAAGAGCAGCTTGATGACAGTCAGCGATAAGCATGCAAGAGTGGCAGACTCTGTTCCCCATAAAATTAATAAAGGCACCCCAGTGAAGGTCTATGAATACATCATGACAACAGACTCAATGCAGGCCAAGCTCGTAAAACATAAACAAGGTGTCATTTCCTTACCAAGAGCAGCAGCTGTACAGCCTACCGCTTCGACCCTTTCACGTAGACCAAATATTGTCAGCCTTGGTATGCAAGAAAATGAAATTGTTGCCACTCCTGAGCAAAGTCGATTGGTCGCTGAGCCTTGCTTTGTTGCTGATGATGGTAAAATTTTTGCATCAGATAATCTTAGCTCAATGAAACGTGACAACGTAAAGCTATGCTCGAGTGAACGATCATTGACATGTCAAAGTGCAAGCAAGGAACAGCAAGATTTGTCTCGTCTAATATCTCGCAACAAGACTGAAGACGAGCCAAAATCAATCAGGGACAAAATGGACAGGACTATCAAAGAGACCCATAAATCTGCTTCTTCGGATGCTGAGAATGACGAAAAAAGTCACGGCCAGCCAAAATCAGTCATTGTTGGTCCACCTCCACTTGTTCCAATTAGCAAGCCAAGTAATTCCGATTTTTCTTCGATTTTGAAAACGAACCTTCCTTCCTCTATGGCGAATCTCACCACTGGTAATGTCACTGCTTCAAACAAGAAATCGTCGCAAGAAGGACCTCTGCTCAGAACCAAGAACGGCCTGACACATATCTCATTAATACCTGATTACAAAACCATGAGAGACTCACTTGATGTCAATTCACTTATGAAGCCATTATCCAAGGAAATTGACGAGTCGCTTGAGGATCTAAGAAGGGCTGCTGATGCCAACATCCCCCGAAAGACCAGTAAGTCAAACATGACATACGATCATTTCGATCCAGCTAGGATGGAGTACGTAAGTTCACATACAAACCATATGTCTCATGACGTCAGCAATTTATCGGATGTACAAAGAAGGTATGCCGGTATGTCAGCTGCTGATCATCTAAGTATTGACGCTGACCCGTATGAAATGCAGTATCGTGATATTGAATACCATCAAATCGCCTACGAGAATGGTAAGGAAATTGATACTAGGAGAATGCACGATAAAAGAAGAGTGGCCCATTCAGATCAACAACTGCATCGTGTTGTACTTAATGACAATGATCGGAATCATATGCCCTCAGAAGAAACGAGATTTGAAAGAGAGAGAAGAAATTCTGCTGAACGTATACATCGCCCGAATTCTGCAGTTACCAGAGATTTAACCTGCAATTTACATAGTCCATCGCCAATTCAAAGATGTAATGACCGAAACTGTCATGTTCCCCATGATCAGCACGATTTCAAAGGTTTTGATCACTCTAAAGTACTGTATGGGAATTTTCATCAGCCAAAATATAGCGAATCCTACCATGAAGGCCTTTTGGAGCATGTGCGCATGCCAAAATCCTCTAATACGCAACTTGGAGCAATTCATACGTCACAATTTCATGTAAAAGAGGCTGCCCCAAACGAATTCTCACGGCTTAGACGATCTTCCCACAGCAAAGAACATTTTCACAGCGTAGATTCAAATTCCCGCAAAACACCGTCCGCGTACAAGGACCTTGTCGTTCACGAATCACAGTATAATATAATAGAATCTGGTCACCATGCAGACCATTCTCGAGATGTAGAGCACTCTCATTATTTACCATTGCCTGTCTATCTCGAACCATGTCACAGCAGGGGGCATGCCTCTAATGAATCATTGCATGATAGAAGGTCGGTTGAAATGGACCAACATTCTGCTGCTTATCATGCTTCGGGCCTTTTGCCTTCGTATCAGTTTCCAAATGGCATTCATCCTGCAGACTACCATCATGTCATAGCCTCGGCTTACTCGGTTAGAGGTACGTCGCCTTCATTTGAACATAAGCATTCGATGACGGCGGGTATTTCGCCGCCAGCCTCAGTCCATCCATCGTGGTATGATTATCATCATCATGCGACCTCGGCAGCTAACAATGCAATGCTTTGGCAGCAGCAGGTACATCACTGAAAAGATCGCTTGCCATTTTTTTCATGGCTTACTCGTTCTTTCACTGGCTAAGTATCTTCTCGTCTTAGCTACAGTGTTTACATAACGACAATGCAAAAAAATGCAAAAGAAACTCTCTCGAAATAAGTGAGAAGACTGGTTACGGAAATCTGGTGCGGCAGACCAATTTTAGAAAGATACATCCTTTTTTGTAAATGCATAGTCCATATGATATGTAAATACTGATGCAGATTTCTGATAATTGCTCGAGTAGAAATATTTTTGTGTTCCTGTATTTTTATTTACTGAATCTCTGAAGCATTAAAGAGATTTGTATTGAATGTATTCGATGTGCATGGATTTTTCAGTATTTTCCTATTTTCAAATTGGTAGCCTGTCAGTCCAAAGGGATCTTTGCCTGCTCTTATGATTATGTCCATCCTTTTGGAAGTGTATATATCATATTTGTTGTAAAATAAGAGTTGTTTGAAAGTGTGTAGTATTTGTTTTTGATGAGTAAATTTGTTCAATTTGACTTACTTGATAAACCTTAAGATCTTTCCGTATCGTCCAGAGTTTAACTAGATATGATACAATTTACCCGAACTACAGATGTTGTATATATAAACCCCATGGGATGCACTCTGCCTTGTAAAAACCGGGTAGACATAAAATGGACTAATCCTCATGCTCTTGTATTTTCCATAGTTTATGATAGTTAAATGTAGTGTGTACAGATTTTTGTATAGATTATTTAAATTCTTGCTGTACATATCCTATCCATATAGCAGTACATGATTGATCAATGTTACTGTAGATACGTATAATGTGGATTTTTTAAATAAGTCAACATTTCCACAAATATATCAGCTTATGTTTTGTTTATTTTTGGTTCTCTTTTGAAGGCTTTGGGGAAAACTATTCACCTAAATATCTAAAGAACGGCTTTAGGGCATACCAGAAACGCAAAACCCCGAATAAAAAAAATTGACGAAGACTGTTTAATTGATTGGCAATGCAGAACGCCAAAGCCCGAAGATTATGTAGGACCAAAATAAAATACCAAAAACCGAGCAGG
>JAACYV020130004.1:10214-25884 GCA_009936425.2 Chrysaora fuscescens
AATGCGTTGGGCCTACAAAAATCACATATTTTCAAGATTTACGCTTTCTTCTTTCTCTCTAAGAAGAACATTGGGTCTGAAAAATGCTGACCCCTTCCAAAACCCAGAAAAATTTCAGCACCCATCCGATTAAAATGGAAGAAATGCCTCCCCAACTTGAATTACATAAAAAAATTATATTACCTTTTTTTCTCATTTTTATATAAACTGTAGTATAAAGCTTATTTTCTTTGACTACTTCGACTCATGTTTAAATCAAATCCAGAATACATCAAAAATTTCACTACGGCAGTGTGCACATGCTTAAATACGAACAAGGATTGAGAAATTAGGAAAACTGATTGCATTTGCTGAAAATTTGAATACTACAGCATACAATAGAACAATTTATTTACAGTAAATCATCTTTAAAAACTTTTTCAACCATTTTTTTGCCCATTTAGGTGACCACAAGGAAACACTTGGCAGCCCATCTTAATGAACAATAAACATTCAAGACCCATGCTAAATCACTCCGGCCCCATAAGTAAACACTTAATGACCGTCTCTGACCGTTTTTTATTCGTTTCTAAGATTCTTCTAAAATCTTTGCAGAAGGATAGTATCATTCACGACCTCTAAGTAAAGTTATGAAGTCCATGCTTGTTTAAGTTGTGATGACCAGCCTCGAAACGGGAGGACGTTGATTAAAGCTAAGCTATTTTTGAGGCTCTGTGCGGAAAGTAGTCAATGAATATGTTGTTTTTTCAACTGTAGGCAGTAGATTACATTTATATCAAAGCAAATTTACTTGTAAGAAACAGTTTATGTTGATTTTGTTCCGAGAAGATGCATTTGTCGCTCAAAAGTACGTTTTACATAAATTGTTCGACAAACTATTGCCTCTTGACCTTAAATTGCTTCCCACAGAAAGCTAGCAGATTCGTAGCGAAGCCTCTGTTATCAGAGAAACGATTTGAAAGTTGGAATGAGCATATCATATTTAAATTGCTATTATTATTTTTATAAAAAAAAATGACAATAAAGATTTGAAATATTTTTCTGGATTGCTAGGAACTTGATGGAAACTTGAAGATAATATAGCTATCGAAGCTAGGAACTTGTACCTAACCTACATTCTGTGATTGCTTGATTGGACAAATAAAGCTACTTACAAGATTGTGATCCTTAAAACAGCCTTCCAACATTTTGTTAGACAAACTTATCATACGTCTTCATGAAAAATATTGCGAAACTTCAAATGCACCATCCGGGCTTGATAACAACAGTCCATTCGCGAGTCCATTACCAACGAGAAACAGAATAGGAAGACCAACGTAACAACAAAATCATCAAACTTGCATTTCAAATCACAATTTAAAACAGCTGTCAGGCAGCTAATTATTAATTATTATCTTCGTCGAACTCTCATTGTTGTTTTGCTGGCCTCGGTTGTGAAAAAGCAGATAAAAGCATTGAAAATCGAGAAGTTATTAGTTAGATTGAAAAGAAATGATTACATAAACCCCGTGTTAGTACGAATATACACCATATAAAAGATCCAAAAAATCTCGATTTCCAAAAATTTCATAAACAGACAACACTTAATTTCATTTATTTTGCTTTCGCAATTTGACAACTGAAAGAACTTTCTTCTGACTAATTTGAACATAATACAACCAGATGGTGGGATTTATGAAAATTCTTTTAACAGAATAGAAAATAACACAAATAAAGAACTGGAGGTTTTCTTCAGATTATTCCCTGAAAAGTTACTAGCTCATTTTGCACTTGTTGAATCTTTCTTTTCAATTTGTCAGCAGTTAATCAATGCAATAATGCTTTTGTTTATTTGAGCAATGTTTTAGGTTACCCAGTTTTCAATAGGCCTATTGACATTTTCATTAATTCTTCATTATATTATTGACATTTTCATTAATCATAGTTTTTTGTACAGTATCTATTTCTTATTCATATGCACTAACATGTATTTATTTCCTGCTGCAAACTAATAGAATTGAAAAAAGTGAATTACAGAGTTAGTATTTTATTAAATCTTAATCAGCAAGTATTTCAAGCGAGATTACTGCAACGCAAGTTACAAAACAACAAATTAAACTAATAGCATACTGTACAATTATGTAAAAATCGGGTTGATTTAAGGTTAACAGCCCTTTAAAAGATACCTTTATAGTCATGGAAACCACTGTCCTTTGTTGTTTTAATATTAACATTCTCTAATTCGCTTTTTTCTTGCAATCTTGCCTTTTGTAACGAATGCTCTACCTAGAGAACAAAGCAAGATTGGTGACTTGTTGCCATGCCATAAACTTCATCCCAACCATATAGCATTATAAAATGTAGGCGATTCACTGAGCCTACAGAAGTTTATTATTTGCATATTTCTGAATGAATTATAATCCACTCGTCTAGATGCTTCATTCCCTGTTTTTACGTCGCTTATATGTGGAAGCAAGTTACTAATGATGGACCTTCAACTGGCTGTAACTTAAGAATATTTACTTGAACTCACCACGCCTATACGCAATTCCATTTCAGTAGTTTCTTGCTTTAGTCGCGCCAGAGCTTGCTTGATTCGTACAAGTGGTCCTACGAAATCGATTGTAATATTCATGAAAAAGGTTATGCACATTGCATTGGAATAATCATGATGAAAACAGCTATTTAGATTGACTTTGACAGCAAAGAGAATGAGGAGGTTCGAAATAACTAACAGAAATTCTTCTTTATTGCTGTAAAATAGTTCATAGATAAGCTAGATGCTACACAGCTAATCTAAATTGAAACCTGAATCTGTCATGTTTGTTCCTCGCTCATCCATTTGTTGTTTTACGTGTTCCAGGTCCTCTGTTATCTAATAGAAAAATATTTACTAATATTTATTGAGAAAATACGCGACCAATAAAAAAAAATGCCATTCAATAACATTCAAAGATTTACAAAAATATGGTCTAAGGGTTTCATCAATTTCTATCAAAATCTACCGTTGAAGTGTGTGATGGGTGAAGTGATAGACAAAGAAGAATTGACCGATGCAGAACTCAATTAAGACCTATTTACAATGAACAAGGGTTTGAGACATGTAGAATTGCTTATACACGTCACAAAGCAGTGCAGCTTCTGCACACAAAAAGGCAGCGGGGAAAGTATAGGGAGCTTTCAAACTTTATAGGTGTTTCTTGCTTTGATGCAAGTAGGACAGTGAACTATAAATTTAATTCTCAACTTCTCATGTGCTTAGTTTGTACCCATGGAATATGATATCTGAACCTCACTGGGTTGAGGGATAAATAGTGCCCTTCATTCTAATTTTTAAAAAATAATTGCGTAGTACTTCGGTAAGGAAGCTCTTTGATGTTCTTTGTTAATAAATTTAATAGAAAATAAAACTAAATTACCATCTGCTTTATCATCTGGTGCACACCCATCAAGGTCGCGCTTGATGGTTTGAAATTATAAACAGTTTAGAGGTTAATGATAAATTCTTCTACCATAAAAACAGCCTTAGGCCTAAGTACCACAAATACGAGAAATATAGTAGTAGGCATTTAATGCGAGGTTTAATGTTAGGTTGACTTTACAAACTTTCATATCAACTAGATTTGTATACCTGTGCTAGTTTTTGAGTCATTCCAGTAACACCTCCGCTGCTTTGTTTATATTTTTCTTTGGCCTACATCAAAAAATGGTACAAACGCTAAAAACTCGCATCAGCAAATGACGTGTAATAAATACAATGCATTATGCTGATAAGTTTGTATTCGTCTTTCTGTCCTTGTCTTTCCTTTGCTTCTCGTCATCTTCTCGTCATATCAAGGTTTGAAGGACAGTAACTGACGCTGGAAACTATTTAACATTGGAAGACAAGCAACCCTCTTTTGCAAACATTATTTTATAATAGACAGGCGACTATGGCAAAAAGGCATTCTTTTCACAGAGCAACAAATGTGCTAATAGTACCTATGCAATTTCCATTTCAATACCAGCGACTACATACATACAACTTTCAATTCTGATGAATGATTATCTGTTCTAATTATTAAGATCGAGAAATTGTATTTGTTGTATTATGTTGTTGTATTAGTTTGTACAAATTATTACTGAGAAATCTACCTTTGAATATCACTCTGTTTCCCCTAATCAATTAACACGAAAACGACTTTTGGAATTCAAGAAAAGAAGAACTGAAACATTTGAAAAATTAACTCTCAACATTTGCAAACCTCAGCATGCTGGTCTTGTTGGCTTCTATATTCTTGCATTAAATGCTCAAGCTGAAGAAAAGAAAGCAACAGCGAATTATGAAAGCAATAGCAACATCAATGATTGATATTATCGCTAACATTATATGTTTTGTTTCTTTATTCAATCAATTGCTGAGCCCAATCTTATTTAAGTATTTGAATTTAGACCAAAAAGTATTGATAAATTTCATAAGCTATATTTGTCAATAAATGGATCTTTTCACAAAATTTGTTTACAGTACAAATATGAATGAATCATGTTTTAAAATACAAATCAATATAAGGTACTTTACAATCACTAAATGATCGCAATTTATGAACTGATTTTCTCCTTTCTTTTAGTTTCCTCTCTTTATCCAGCAATCTTCAAGGTTTTTTTTACGGCTCACCAGGGTCATCAAAGTCAGTAAAGTGTGGCGAAACTAAATTGAAATTTGACCTTCTATCGAGATCATACCAGTTAAAGCAAAAGTTTTCAAAAAAGCAAGAAGATGCACAAGAGTGCAATATTTAAAGTCGATGATGAAATTACTTGGTTGTTTATGTATTTTTCTCTGCTTGAAATTTTCTCCAATGTTTTACTTATTTCCTGATGTAGTTTGTCAAGCTGTCCCTGTATCAATTGGAAAAGACAAACTTAACTATTGGTAACGAAAATAATATCAAATGTTTAAGTTATCTTGAAAAATTAGAAATAACTTGAGCACAAATTTACAATATTCATATTATTCATTAATTACTAATGCATTTGATAGTCTATAATATATTTCTTAGCACATAACGCAATTAAGATGATACAACAAATATGATTATTACATTGATATGATATGATATAGCGCACCTTTGTGTCACTGAGAGTTGTACTGATGCCATCACTGTATTGTTTCATCTGTTCGTAATGATTTCTCCAATCCTATAAACAGCAATGCTCAATTTCAAGAATGCTCTTAGCGACATGCAACTGTAATAAATTAGAATCCAGAACTCGAACCACAGCGACATGGGGTAAATTCATTTGATAGTTAAGGTCGGTGCTACGCTGCTTAACGACTTCAAATAAATCTTGTTAACAACTACTGTCGTTTATTTAACTGTCACAAATTAAAAGTACTACTGTCTTGTAGGTTCATGGGCGTATAAATTACACAAATTACAAATTACATTTTCCTATCTCAAACGTACAAATACCTCAACGACTATATGAAAACCACCAGAAGAGGAGTAAGTAAGGCACCAGAAGAGAAGTAATTAATTCTTAAAGAGAAAATTATTTTCAAAGTATTCTGCAGAAAAGGTGAGCACTTCAACATTTTAAAACATATTTCTGATGCATGTATACAATGGAAATTTAAAAAAATTAATTCATCCTGTGTATAAAAACAGTACTTTATTGAAAACAAGAAAATAACATCTCCATAGCGGAAAAAAGCTTACTTTATTATCAGTTCTTATATGAACTTTCAGCATGGGTAAAACTCTTTCAAGCTCTAACTTCCATTCTGCTGAATCAGTACTAGATTGCAACATTGATTCTGGCTTCCCTTCATTCCTTTCCTATAAATTTGTTTAAAATTCACGAAAATTATGCTAAAAAGCATTTCAGCAAACAGATAATTTGTAATGACACGTCACAAACTGCTTTTTCACTCACCAAGCTTTTTCACTCACCATTTACATTATCTTAAATTGATTGGGAGGTGGTAGGTAATGTAAAGAAATTGAAGAAATTAAAAGGTTAGATATGTTACAGTTGTACCGATGTAAGTAAAGATTGTTTCGATGTAAGTATTTTTGATGTAGCTGGTATTTAGCTATGAAGATATCTTGTTTGAAGAAACAGAAAAGGACGATTTCGGGAAGCTGAACTACCACACATTATAGTAACTTCCAATTCGCCGCACAAAAAGGTATAGTTTTAGGTCCATTTAAAAAATAAATGAGTATAAAAATGGATCTCTTGTCTGCTGTTTGTGCAGTACCCTCCCTCCAACAGACAAAATAAGCGTTACCGTAGCGAAAGACTGTTGCTTTAAACCAGCCAAATCTAGATAACTCTCTTCATCGTCTACTTCTTCAATCTCCTCCTAAAAATTACAAAGTCAAACATATCTTTTTAACAAAGGACTATAGCAGTAAGAAAGTTATGGTTGGACGTATTCGACGCAATTACATTTTTACAGTTGGAATTACTTAGAAAAAAGTTGATAACTCATTCCTTTTAGTAATGGGACAGCCAAAACAATCCTAACAGTTGTTTATCCACGTCACATACCCATATTAATGCGAGCGAGTAACTGATCCGGCACTGCGAGATTCATACGAAACTACAGAGAACGAACAGCTCTCGTTCAAAAAATGTTGATATCCTTTTTTTTAAACAATTACAGCAGTAGCATTTTAGCTAGTTTACACCGAATAACCAAAATGAAAATGAATTGAATGGCTAAATATACACCAATGATGATGGAAACAATAAAACAATTGTAGTCTATCGAATCATAGTCTATGGTATGATAAAAAATTATATACAGCTCCATGGCTAAGAATCAAACTAGGATCCAAGCGCTAAACCATAGCTAAACTAATGCAAACCTAGACGTGAAGGAATATAGCCCATATTTGGCATAAAACTCTGCACGATGCATGAATTACATATCCGTTATTGTTTTTCAAGGTGCTGCTGAAAGTGGTACGGTTTCGTATGCTCTGAAATAAATACATTTGAAAAGTCTCTGAAGTTGATATTGATAGTTAACAACTAGAATTTCATTGTTACCCGATGGATATCCAACCCAAACTAATTGCAGTTAATCTACTGTAATAGCAAACAAATTCAAACGCAACCTGATATGGTCATCTGACGCAAAACTTATTAAACATGAATTTTATGCAAACAATATTTCTTGATATAATACTTGAATGAGAAATTACCGCAAGTTCATCATTTAACTTGTCGATTGTGAGTTCAGCATCGTCTTCAACAACAGTTTCGCCTTCTTCTTCTTCATCTTCATGCTTGGGCCTTAAAATAACAAATTCTTGTTCAAATCTTCCCGAATCGAATTCAAGAGATCCGATTCTGAGCTACCAGATTCAAGTTGCAATCACATGATTTCAAATAGGAGCAGGCTGAAGAAGCAGGGCTTGTGGGTGCAGCTTGTTGGCAGTTTAAGAAAAACGTCGCTTCTAAATACAAAAATTAAGTTAACCACCGTTATTGGAGCTATTTCTTTGAAGTCTTAGCGACATGCGGACTTTGAATACCGGGGACAACGTATGTTCGGTACAGCGGTGGATGCGACGTACATTGGCGGATATCAGAAGTTAAGTGGAGGGATTTCAACCAATGTTGAGATGTTGCATTAAAGCTGCATCCAAGTGGTATTGAAAATGAGTGTGGGATGAAATTTGAATGCTTCGAAATAAGTAAATAGATTCATAAATCAATGATTTCGATCATTTGTCTGTCTCATATGTACACGAGCACAATGTAGAGGTTGGCAGGGTTGGACATCCGACAGTATCGAAACTAGGCACAAGGCACATCAATTACGTGCCTTCCAACTCTAGCAACGTCTCATATATTTAGTCGTAAACAAATTTAAAAAAACATTTCGGAAAATGTTTCCCAACATTTTAGCCTAGATGATATTAAAAGTTGTAGTCCTTATATGCGGATTTTTGCTGTATTAATACGTTTTCAAATAAATGAAATGAATGAATGGTTGTGCAAAGATTGAATATTATATAATCAAACAAATTAGAATGCTTATTCGGACAATATCGCCACATAGGAGTAAGGTTGTCTTACTCATTAAATTATATAGAAAATCTATTAAATTATATAGAAATGTTATCTTGTGTCAAATTATATAGAACTTCATTAAAATATATTGAAATGTTATGTTGTGTTAGTCATACAAAAATATGAAAGTCTAAGTGTTTCCATTTTCAGACCATGGCTAAATGAAACTAGACAAGGAATTCAACATTAAATAGCTTCATTTGTTTTGGTTTTACCGTCAAGTATTTTCGTTTACAAATTGCTGCACTAAAATCCCCCTTGTCGAATGGTGGTCCAAACACTTCATCACAAATGACAGGACTCAGTTGCAAAAGTAAGGAAGGAAGGATTACACATTAGGGTCGGCTCAAGGTAAGGGATTCTCAAAAGGACTTCTAAATCATAATTTCCCGACTAAATAGGCCTGTCTTGACAACATTTTTACACTTCAGATGATAGTTTCCCATTTTTGGCAGAAGACACTGTCGAATGTCCAACACTGCCAACCTTTAAATAGACGCCACCGGCAAAATAGATGGCGTGAATATAACTTAACAATACTGCATGCAATTTATAAATTTTCAAAACCAAATGGCTCACTTTTCCCATGCAAATCTCTGTAGTTTGAGGGCCTCATCAGATAATTTGTCCAGCAGGTAAATAACCTGAAATTGATCATAAAACAATTTGACTGATGAAATTTGAATAAGAAATAAATTATGTCTGTTTGATAACCATTTAAAGTGTGGAGCATGAATACTGGAAAGCAATATGATGGATTGTTGTGTGATTCGCGCTTTATGGTCTCTAAAACAGGTTGCAAATTTGGCAAGACTTCGAAAATTGGAATGCATTTCATAAATGTTCTAAACCAAACCCAATATAAGATATGTATGGATAAAAAATTCTTAAACAGACCCCAAAGGGAAACAATCTAGCCTACTGCTGTCTGAAAAATTTGGGAATTTTCTGTTTGATCAGGAAATTGTTGATTTATGTATTGCCTAAATCCAGCCAAGTCGTTTGTGACTGATTTGACTAATGTGTAATGATTTTCTGAAGTGCAACAGCACAATGAAACAGATGACAAAAAGCTCTTCTACACGATGCATTTTGCTGAAATATCAAATATTTTAAAATTATACAAGTAATTAGGTCCTGTTGCTATGTTTTTGGAGAAATTCAGGACTGGACTGGAAAATATGTATTGCCTGCAACCAGCTGTTTTCCATCAGTTTTAAGCTCTTCTGTAGGTTGCTGTAAAGTCGAGGATCATTCCAATGGAAAAAGATTCTACAATGAAACATCTGTATCTAATTAATTGATGATATGTTTATACTTACATGCTCTCCATTTCCAGTTTTTAACTTTGAAGGAGGAAAGTCAGTTGGAATGCCCTGTAAAGTAAGGCAAATATATAAAAAGCAAAAAAAATTTACAGCATGTGTTTTGCAGGTTCATTGGCAACAAGCATAGATAAAGATGTTCAGAGCTAGCTAAAATGACAAAAAAATTGAAAAGATTAAAGCAAATAAATGCACATATCTTGGAACATTTGACAGCAAAATGCACCAAAACCCACTGATATTCATGCTAGTACATAATTGTAGCAGCTAAATAGTTTTGTCAAGATAAAGGGCAAAAGATCTATGGTAAGATGATCTTAAAAAGTGATAAATATTGAAAGAAAATTGTTATACTAGCTTCCTTGATTCACTGAGAATGCTTGACAGAGTTGCATTGGGGTCATCATACTGCAAAAAGAAAGAAAAATCTGCTTATACAAAGAATGATGTTGCTGGGTAGCATTGAAAAGATAGTTAAATCCAGAAAACAAAGGTTTTTTGCTTTGAAGGAGATTGAGCCATGCAATAATATAATGGACAATATGGGAAGAAGAATGAACAACAACCTCATAGCAGCTTGATATCTTCAATAAAGCATTTTTGACGGTCATTACAATTGCAAGGTTTATAAAGACATGAAAATTGAAAATTTCTTGCAAATGTGCTTTTAAGATGTCCTACATACAATAATTTAATACAGTTATTTTACAAAATTTTCAAGCCTTGTTTGACTGAATGGCATCAATGCTGTTGCTAGAAATAGTTTGGAAAAAAATTGTTCTTGTCTTTTTCTATTTATTTGTGAGTACTGCCTGCAGTAGCACAGAGGAAATTTTTTTTGCATATTTAATACATTATTATGACAATTTTGTTTGATATGTAGAAATACAGAGTGATAATGGAACTATTTATATCACACAAAGCATTGCATTCCAAAAAGAATCAATCCAATCTATTTGCAGTGGGTCTTCATTAAGTGGGCAAAAAAATATATGTCAACATGTCAAATTCAGCATATAAATTAAAGAGAAACAATTGGTTGATCAAAGCACATTGATGTCTGGGGCAAAACTTTTGGTCTGAAATTCAATGGATTAGCTCTTAAGTAAGAGCTCATTTATTTGGCTGCTTGATGTCAGCTGTGAGCACAGATAAACAAAGAATCTCTAGTTTCAATTGATTGTCACCACGCACTCTAGGATCCACCAACCTTTGTAAACCCTTGGTAATTGCAGATTTCTGCAACATGAAGCTTAGAAAATAGCACAGAGGAATTGAAATACATGAAAATCTGACCCTGGACATGGGTGCAGCTTTCTTTTATGAGGGAACAAATTACAAATGATGTCAAATTTAACAAAGATTAAGTTCAGAAAATGCTTCATATTCACAGGGTTTCCTAAACAAATTGACATTGGAACATGTCTTGCCAAACACTGTTAAGAAATATTTAATTCAACTTCTGAATTTATGAATTTTAAAATCTGCTTATTGCAAAGATAGTCATAACGTTAGTACCTTAACAACCAATATTGATCAAGGGCTTATTGGAAAACTACACAGTATCAAAATGGCACGGGGAATAATAATTTATCTATTGCTTGAAAAAAATTGTTTGTGGAAGTAACAAACTAAGAAATATTAAAATTGGAAACATAACATACTTCCTGTGGCCTTTCAGAAGAAACACCACATTGATTCAAAATCCAAGCAACAATTGAAGTGAAAGCATAGAATTGTTCCCCTGGATTTGTAGCAACAGCAAAATAATGTCTGAAAAAGAGAATTAACGATTATGATAATCTTGATGTGCTCTGAGGTGCAGATATCCCATAAAATGTAAAAACATTATAAAAGCTAGCACTTGACTTCTTTCTAAATCTAGTCAAATGGTTGGCATGCAGTACTGTGACTCATAATATAAAACTTTATCAACTATTTAATGTAAGCATGGATAAATACAGTAAATACACAAAACTATTCTTCATAGATAGAACAGAATGGTGAAATAAACATTGTCATAATTTGTCATTTGTCAATTTGTCAATATTACAGTTTCGAATTGAGTTTCAATGCACTGGACAGTTTGAGGGCCTGAAAATCAATATGGGAGTTTTACATATTCTGATTAAGTAATGTTTGAACTACATTTTAATACTATTATCAATAGTTTGGAAATTATTATTTATAATTTTTTCAAAATAAATAAATTGAAAATTTAAAGAGAATATCTGTGATGAGGGGTGTATGTAATCCATTTGATATACCATATGGCTGCATTGACATTTTTCTTTTATTTTATCTTGCATAATGCAACATGTGGTACAATGATATTGTTTGCACTTAATTATTCTTATTTTTCAACTAGGGTAACCTGGGTAATTTGTAGCATGATAATTTGGCATCATTAATTTCCATCCACAGCTTTTAGATCAGTTTTTGGTTGTGGTTTCTCAAAAGTAGAGCATTAAGATATCTAGGAGTATTCTAGCAGCACAAAAAACATTAATTATACAAAATAATCCAGTGAAATCACTTGCAATTTGGTTATTGTAGATTAGACAATCAGCAACCAAAAGGTTTCAGGATTTTTTACCAAATAAATATGATAGAGAAAGTCTTGACATGAATTCAGAGAATAGAATGTCAGATCTCATATTGGCCAGTTGCTATGTTTCTAAGTTTAATGCAGAGGCACAAGTGAAAGCCTTAATTTGTCAATGTATTTTGTTAAATAGCAAATGTAGGATTCATTTTATAACAATCTAAAAAGGTAAGAAATATAGAGGAGAGCAAGACAGATCTAATGATATACTAACATATAAGTGGGGATATGTGGGGATAAGCTAAAGTGCAGAACACAAACTGCACTGTGAAATGTTGCAGTAAGTTTGAGGTGTTCCAGTCACAAATGCAGTCAGTCTTCTCCATAGACAAGGCAAGGCATTTGTTATGAATTTGGCCCTCTTTAAAAGCCTATTCAGATCACTCTTTGACTTTCAGGTAGGAATTATTTTTGCAAATGCATTAACCTATTCTGTCAGGTTTAGAAAATGTCCTTCTAGACCTGACAGAATAGAAGGACATTTACTTCTAATAAAGTAAAAATTACATAAAAAATTACTCAAATTTCACAACAAAAACAATAATTTAAACTTAATATCTATAAATAAATATTTGACATGACCATGGGCAGCTACGATGGTGCGGAAACATGCGAGCTAGTAGGAAGCTTTCTGCTTTCCCAACTGCAAGACCTCGACATGAGCATAGGACTATACAGAGACGATGGACTAGCCATTTCAAACGCGCCACCAAGAGAGACAGAAAATATCAAGAAAAGAATATGCCAGATTTTCAACAATAACGGACTACGCATTACAATAGAAGCCAACAAACAGGTCATCAATTTCTTAGACGTCACCCTCAACTTAAGCAACGGAGCCTACCATCCCTTCACAAAACCAGATACTACCTCACAATACTACCACCGCAAGAGCAATCACCCACATATCACTGCAAAGAACATACCCGCTGGCATCAACAAACGCCTATCATCACTCTCCTCTGACAAAGCATCCTTCGACCAAGCCGCACCTCCATACCAAAAAGCACTCGATGAAAACGGATACAAATATACTCTTCACTACTAACCAACCAAGACCCCCAGACAAAAAACAGACACCAGGGCAACACCCTCTGGTACAACCCCCCATATAGTAAAAATGTCAGCACCAACATCGGACACAGATTCCTCAACCTTATTGACAAACACTTTCACAAAGACCATAAGCTCAAGAAAATTTTTAATCGTAACACCGTAAAGATCAGTTATAGCTGCATGAATAACATCAAGCAAGTCATTAGCACCCATAACAGACACATCTTAAACCCACATAAACGCACCAACACCACCAAAAACAACAACAATGCCAACAAAACATGCAACTGCCGCCAAAAGAATGAATGCCCCCTCAACGGAAAATGCCTGCAGCCATCTGTCATTTACCAGGCAACCGTCCAACGCAAAGACAACAACACCACTGAAACATACATCGGACTCACAGAAAACGAATTCAAGACAAGATACAGAAACCATACAGCATCATTCCGACACGCAAAACACAAAAATTCCACAGAACTTAGTAAACACATTTGGACCCTCAAAGACAACAATATTGACTACTTCATCTCCTGGCGCACCCTTTCGTCCCACCCAGCTTACAACACCTCAAACAAAAGATGTGATTTATGTCTTAAAGAGAAGTTTTTCATCATCTGCCGCCCCGAACTATCAACATTAAACAAACGTAATGAACTTGTCTCATCTTGCCGCCATAGAAATAAAGCTCTATTATGTAACACCTGATCCCCCTTGTGAACCACCATAATTAACACTTTTATTTAACCACCTATTTTTTTACTGTATTTATGAGAGCAATTTTATTTAGTTATCAACATCTCCTGGAGAGTGATATTATCACGAAACAGGCTTGTAGAGATGAAAAAAGTCGTTTGACTTTCTCTCCAATCTTAATCATATGTAACGTTCTACGTGTCCACGTATTGAGCACTGTATCATGGATAGGATAGGTCAACAACAGAAACTCCTATAAATAAATAAATATAATATATATAAATATTCTTGACCAATCAACTCCACCAAACCCTCACACCAGGATCTTGTATTAGGAACATCTAGATTACCTTATAGTGTGCATCGAAAATGTTATTTATCTAGGCCTACCTGCTGAATGGTTTGAATCCCCAATCCTTGCAAAATGCTGACTCGTAGTCAAGAAGCTTAAATTTGTCAAGCAAATCTTCCATAACCACGTAAGAATTGAAAAACGAAACACCGGGAGCAACCTCTCCACCCTCACCTCGCCTTGTATCTTCATTTGCCATTCTTTAAATGCAATTATCGCCTTTATAATCGACCATACAACTGAACCACTTTAAAATGTAGTTTAGGCTTTAGGCCATATTTGCGATTTCTAAGCAACAGGGAAACAATACAAGGGAACGAACTACGCGAACGAGGACAATAACAGTCAGAGTCCTCGATTTCGATTGACGTTCTGGCATCACATCCACATATGCATTTCTATGTATCTATCAAATTATCCGTTTCCTCTCAGGAAAAGTAAACAAGAATTGTAGAACTATTTTAAACACAAGTCTAGCTGCATATCAGAAACAAATTGCACCAATTCAAGTAGACCCCCAGAAGATAGCCAGGATAATCCATCATCCACGCAAGTGTGCGATATCGGTCAAGGGCAAAACACCGGCAGATCAAGCAGGAATGTTTTATATCATCGTCATGTTGTCGTTGGCGCTTCTGATGGCTCTTTCAGAGCCATGGTGGGCGACCTTGCGAGTGCGTTTAAAACCAAAGCGTCAACTGTAAGGCCTACAACTTAGGCCACGAGGCCACGGAACTAGCTAAGCATGCCCGTGGTCTACCGGGACCCCGCCTCGCCCTATACGGATAACCGCGCAACAGTGCCTGCTCCACCGCGGCAAGTCTTACAATTGATGCCAACCAAGCAGCCTGTCCGTTGATGAGATCGGTGGCTTCAAGCTGCCAACTGCCATCGATCAGGCCCTCCAAGGTAGCATCGCTGATATGGTCATGCTCCCGGGGGGGGGGGGGGAATTTGGACCGAAGGAGGGGGGGGGGGGGCGGGCCAAAGGCGCCCCCCGCCCCGCCGCCCGCGCCCCCCAGGGGGGGCGTGGCGGGGGGGGGGGGGGGGGGGGGGGGGGGGGGGGGTAACTTGGACCGAAGGATGATGGGTGCGTGCCGGCCAAATTGTAGCTTCATACCCAACCTTTACCAATTCACATACTTTTTTCATACCCACTTCTAAGGATTTGGAAAAAAACATACCCAGTTGTATGGTTTTCAAATTAAATTGTATGTAACATGCAAACATCCTTATCCTTGGTTGATGGATTGGTTGATGGTGTGTGGGCCTGTTAAAGGTTCATTCAAGAATTCTTGCTCGCGCTTTCCCGTGACCAACAACAACAGCAACGATGACAGCACCAGCATGAAATCTGTCAACCCCTGTTAACAGGGAGGCGCTCGAAATGGACGAAAAGAGTTTGCCTGTTCGCAGAAAAGAGTCGACGGGAATATGTCGAATAAAAGAGCGTCACTTAACCATCTGTTTTTTTAGGAAGGATTTCGTCGAAACTCACTAAAGCCAGCACAGTAAAGCCTGGTTCACACTGGTGAAGCAAGACGTGAAGCAAGTGAAGTAAGCATGCGCAGTAGTGACTTTTTGACG
>JAACYV020130005.1:0-10168 GCA_009936425.2 Chrysaora fuscescens
TTTTTACGATTTCTTGTGAATATTGCACCTTACGGGAACGGGAGGAGGGGGGAAGGGGTGCAAGTCCCCCAAAGATTTTGAAATAAACGAAAAATGCTTTGTGGCAACAAAGTGATCCTTTAGTCAGATATTTGCAATATGATAATGGCAGTTATATAGCAGAAAACTGTTTTTGATTCCCCCCATAGGTTTTGGCTCAAGTGTTTTTTATACTCGGTTATGTTCTGAAGTGCAAACAATCAACCTTTGGAATTTGACACTATTCTATGCTGTTAGCATTATTCATCCTTGAATCCAACGCATATCAAAGTGTACTTCTAGTTAAAAAATGGGCCCTAAAGTGTCTTGCCCCCAAAAAGTTTAAGATGCTTCCTACGTCGCTGAGTGGTCGACTAAAATGACTTTGCTAACCCCAGATGTGTTGGAAACTCTTTCCACCGTATCTTTTAGACCTACTGCATAGCCAACATCAAGATTACTGACATGGATGTCCTCACAGGTTTGTAAATAAAGGGCTTTAAAGTGGATTGCGAATCTTAACTTTCACGTGATACCGGAGATTATCCAATTTCAGTCAAGTATGATATACCTTTCTATTACAGTCTAAGCTACCACTATTAACAAGTGAAACTTTGTGAAACAGAAAATACTTTAATTTCAGTTCAAAAAGTAATTTTATCAACATCATCGAAAAGTTTATAACACATGAATGAATACTAGCACTAACAAATAATTGAAGAACTTTTAAAATCATTCAATTAAAATATCCTATTTCAAAACCTAACCGCGATTTACATTAACAAATTAATCAACCAAAAAAAAAGCTGAAACAGGCACATTAATGCTTGATAAAGAGGTCCGAGAAGAGCTAATACTGCCGTAATGCTTTACTTGCTTCGATGTTGCCCACATTGTCATGTCATTAAACGCACTTTCGCGACGTCTGGTTTCTTTTCCTCTGGTGTCAAATGCATTTAATTTCTTATTTCTCTTGTTATAGAAGCATCGATCAACCAATAAACGACAGAAGCAAATACGATTATGCTTAATGCCAGCAGCCCAGCGAGGATGAAGAAGTAGTTTTGAACAGAAGTGGTAGCGAAGTAAGTCTCATTAGGAAACCAACCAAGGCTGACAAAGAAAAGAGCCAACAGATGGCCTACTGCAATTGTCAGATAGTAAATGGTTGTTGCCAATCTTCTAAAAGTTCCTTTGCAAAGTTTGTGAGCAATGCTGAGTGCTGTAAAAAAAGGCGATAATGGATCAATTGTGGAACGATCGATCAAACAAATATTGTTAAACATTTCAACAAAGAAAATATTGTAAACATGTTTTCAAAAATTTTAGATTCTGGCACAGTTATGCTTCAAATTTTGCGTAAAAGGATTGTCTTTCAAACTAATAGCAAGGACAGGCTTGCAAAAACTAAGCTTACCTGTGAGGCTGGTAAATGCTTCGCTCAATCCCAATAAACAGTATTGTGGTATTTGACAGAAAATACTAATTTTGACAGCCACGAATTTAGCTTTTCCAATTTCTTGTGTAATTGTTTCATTTGACCGCATGGCAGAAATACCAGCAACTTCGATGCAACCAGCTGAAATGAATGAAAATATAATCTTCCTTACAAAGCAGCTACTGGATGACTACTGTAAGCAAATTATTGTTATTTTTTTGTAAACATAACTAATCCTAACATATCCTATAACCCAGGGGAATTTATTGGGAAATTTATCCCTGCTCTCTACAACTTTCTTTGTATTGCTGAGTTTCAAGTTAGTCCACTCTTAGATGTTGTCTTAAAATCCTTTTTTGTCTCCTTTGTTTCCTGCCTCCTTAGACAGAGCCTTGAAGGGTGGTTTTCGCAAGGATTGACAATGTGCTAATTAGACCACACTATTTCAGTTTTCGCTTCTTATCAGTGGTTCCCATAAAATATACAAATTCAATTTCTGAGGTTACAATATAAAAAATGGTGCTGTTATTTCACATATTTGCACATTCTTGAAAAAACTACCTGTGATTACAATAGACCTGACTGGCTTTCAAGGGAAATCATAAAGAAATCATTGCAAGGAAGGTGCTCAGCTAAAGACAAATAGATGAGCTAAAATTGTAGCCTTTATGCTCAGCACAAAGAATACACAAGAAGCCTCAAGACACCTTTATTTATTGCACAATGAAAACAAGTACTCCTGTAAAACCAAAAAACCCTAGATCAACTACCAATATATGAGATTCAAATCAAATCAAGGGGTACTGCTTCAACGCAGCATTATCAAGCAAAATGTTTGATAGGAAGCTTAAACCTTCTCCAATAAGATACATACCAATAATGACAGATAATAATGCAAGTAGCATGCCCAACAGAATTCTCCAAGTGATTGGTATACTCATGCCTCTATGTGATAAAGCAGGGTATATAATCCTATCAAGGATTGGAGACAAGACCATCACTACTATTGTACTGCACAAACCAACCCATGCAACAGGAACATGAAGAAGGCCTATACTTGTGTCTAAGTGCAGTCCTTGGTAGTAATATGTGCTGTAACACTGCAATTTGAAGTAGTTTATGCGTTAATTGAGTAAAAAGGGAAGCACAGCTAGTTTTAAGATTGAATTGAAGTAGACGTAAGTACATGCCATTAAGACTTGAAAACTAGTTGAAATGTGCTTAAATTCGAACATGAAAATTGGTGTTATCAATCAATTTTTGATATGAAATTGCACATAAATCAAAAACACTTCTTCAAGGCAATTCTGGAATAAGATATTAGATGGAATCTCATCTTCTGATAGATGAAAGAAGAGGGCCATAATATGTACAACCAGGAAGAAGGTGATCAAAAACAAAGAAAAAATAACCAACCTGAGCATAGACAATCCAGTAAGGAATTAAACATGCCATGAGAACGGCAAAATTCACTATAGACGATGCTTCTTTTACATCAGCTTCATTGTAAGTTCCTCCATATTTTATTGTAGCAAATTCTAAGCACCTCTGTGGCTGTTGAAAAGTTGAATCCTGTTCCACAGATATATCTGACCTAAATAAAAAGACACTGATAATACCAGTTCAGATTGTTTTTTTGTTGAAAGATTATCACTGCTGCAGTGTGTTGTTTTGCATTTAAACATCTGTTTCATGCTGACCATATGTTGTGTTTGAGAAGAAGATTATACTCCTGTAATTAAATCCATATTACCTTTCAAAACAAAATATTGACCTCAAGTAATATACTTACTCCCTTTCTGTAACAAAAGTTGATGTTTTAACCATCTTTGCCTCTCTGATAATCTTATACAGAATTTTCAAAGGACTAGTGTTTCTCACATAGCATCTTTTATAATTTTTCCACTGTATCAGAAAGAGAAAGCTGCCAACAGCTAAAGCACCAACACATATGTAAAATGCAACATCAAAATGTCTGAACTGTTCAAAGGCAGTGATTGTTGCAATTGCTAACAATGATAAAAGACTTGATACCCAGTAGAGCTTATAGGCATAATTTCTAAATGGCTCCATTTCTCTATTAGAAAACTGCATAGCTCCCAGCTCTTGAAAGTTTATGCTTGTAAGCGCTTCTCCAAGACAAATGAGATAAAATGCTAAAATACTCCATAATTGTGATGAGTGAGAAAACAAGATATGTCGTGACAGTCCTGCAATTAATGCCACTCCAATGATATAGGTAACAAAACCTATCAAAATTGATAACAATATCTTACTCCAGGATTGAATTGCAATAGCAGTTATAGCAGACGTTAGGAGGCATATGCTGATGAATAAGTGTAGGAAAATTATAGAGTTTTGTGGAGTGCTGCCTAGATATGTTTGAGCATATAATATAAAATTTGCAACCAATGATGTATAGACAACCCTATGCAATGTATCAGAAATTGAAATAGCAGAGTAAACTTGTTTGATCTTCTCATTCACAAAGAAAGACACCGCCACAATTGCAGGAGGTTCACTCAAAAGTGAAGTTTGTTCCGAGGCAGCAGGATTCTTTGTGAATTTGACTTCACCTTGTTGATGGTTTATTTGCGCAGTTCCTTCTTCTGGTATTCGTTCAACTTTATCACTACCACCATCGACTCCATGATCACTGATTTGTAGACCATGATTAACATAGCTTCCTGGGCGGTCCATATTTTAAATTGACTCTTGTCTTAATTAATTTGTTTTATTCTTTCCATGATTGGAGGGATCCAAATTAGATAAAAAAATCATTGATAAGGTAGCTCATTCAGATAGCAAACACTTACAGGAGAAAGTAGACGCATAAAGTACATGTACATGACAAACTAGACGAGGATCACAGCAACCTAGAAAAATTGCTACAATTTCAAGAAATAGGCCTACTCTGTCTCGTCCTGAAGAGGAGATTGCCCTGTCTCACTATGACTATGAACCTCGGTTTCAGTTAGCTATTGTTTTTTTTCAATAATTTTTTTAGTTTCCTGTCCTAAAATTCAATTGAATTAATTGCATGTGCTGTTGTCGCTACAGAAATTGTGGAGGAAGTTTACATCATTATTTTGATCATGGGCAGACCATTTCAGTCTGCTTCTTAGCTTTTATTTCATGTCATGACAGTGTTTACTACGATTAAGATTTATTTTGCATGTGAAATACGGCCAGGTTTCAAGAGGTCTTTCCAAATCAAAGATGCATCTACCTAATGATCAGAAGTTAGCTCTCTGACAATCAGGCAACTCATAATGAAGCAATTAAAGCCATTCAGAACCTTAAAATCGAGCTGATAAATTATCTAACTGAAGTCATGTCCAACAAAAAATTCACAATCCCAAAGAAAACAGCAAGTACAGGTGAATATGCATGTTCTGGTCTATTTTACTCTTGCGTTAAGATTGGCATGATTCACAAATCACAGTCATAGCCCAACCGAGCCTCTTATAGTCTGTAGCCCTGCTTAGATCATCGATCTACATATGTGTAGAGCATGGACAGCGTCCTGATGTCCATCTATGCTTTATTGACTAGTGCAGAAAATCAACTGCAAGCTCAATATTTCTCTGCTAGCTGTGAGTGGCAGTGGCCAACAGTGACCAGCTTTCTCTATCTTGGGGGTTGGGGATTTAGTTAACCTTGGTATCTTACCATAAAATTGAAGAATGGTACATGGTGTTGTTTCCAAGAGGAAACCCCTAACATTGATGAGAATCTAGTTTAGTCCATATCTTACATTACCATTAATTTTCTATGAATATAGATTAAAACTGTAGAAAAAAACTCTAGAAAACCCCTAAAATAGATGAACACATTTAAGGTACATAATAAGTGCACCTAGAAAAAACGTCTTAGAGCTTCTGTGCACTTACACCTGACTTCACATTCTTTGGTAGACCAAAGATCTCTGTGAAATGTGGTCAGAAATTTAGTCTACTTTCGTAAATGTGTTCCTGTTAGAGAATTTTTTGCAGCTAACCAAACCCTTCTCTTCCCCAGTTTTAATTTATTGCCACATTTCTAATATTAATCCAAGGTTCCCTCTTACAATCTGACTAATGTGAAAGTTATTTTCCAAGTTTGGCAAAAGAAAATTAATTTTAGTATTTTTAATGTTACCGAAAATCCATTTATGGTTATGCTCATTGTTGCTAGAAATCTTATTTTTTACTTTGAAATGATTATTTGCTGACTTGATATTTTTTGATATTTCAGAACTGCTGCAAGAACTTGATTCAGATTCTAGACAGTACAAAGATCTGTCTTCCAATATAGGCCACTCCCTTTGGAATTCTAAATGTGGACTATTAGTGAACAAAATTGAATTAGTTAATAACCCAGAACTTACCAGTGAAGTAAGTAAGATTTAATGAACAATTATTTCCAAGTTCCTCTTCCGAATATTTGCCCATCTTCTCCTGACTGATGCTATATTTTTTCATCCACCCAAATGCTGATCAACACTAGTACATATCTTCATGACAACCCTCTTGTCACTGATTAGGCTTGTTTGCAGTTTGCATTTAATTTTCTTATAAAACTAAGAGCTAGTCGAAAGGATGGAAGGTTTTGAAAAATGATCTTGGGACATCAAGCACAATTCCTCTAGAAAGACCAGAGCAACAGCCAAACAGTTTTCAGATTCAGACGATGATATAATTTAAGATGAAAGTTAAATTTAACTATCTATTATCATATTCAAACAATATGCAGTTTGTGTAAGATTTCATAATGTTGTTTTTAATTGCTGATTTTTTAAAGTTAGTTTTGCTGAGTCAAGTGGTTTATTTATAGAGTCCTCAGTTGTTTCCATTATATATCTTGCTGTGACCAAACAGTTGTTGCATCCTTGAATAAAATGGAATCCCAATAGATGTGTTGGTGTGGATGATCATTTGTCCAGTTCAATTTGCAACTACACTATCTACTTAACCATCACTCATTGCTTGAAACACTTCCCAGCGAATAGTAAATATTTCTGATTTTAGTACACAAAGAAGAAGCTTGCAATGCAGAAAAAGGATGCTAGGTCTAGCAAAGAAATAGTTGATATGTATGGTTATCGATATGCAGAGAATCATAAACTGGTAAATTCTTAGTATTTGTTATTAATACTGGGTTTGTAAACTATCTAAATTTATAAGTTATAAAATGCAGGAGTGATTCTCTAAACTCAGTCCCTGGGGTGCACCTTGCAGCCTTTCTATGGATTTTGGTCTCTTTATGCAAGACATGAAAATATAATCTTGAAGTAGTAAAACCACAAACTAAGTTGAAAGTAGAAGATAATTATGATGTTTTAATATTATTGAAATCCCTTTTTTTACATCATCATACATCATATATACAAGCAACAAACAGTAAAGTGAGAATTGTGTTCTATGTTTGTTGTTTATCATATGAATATACATTTTTTTATTTCCCATAGGCAAAGGAAATGTGCAAAACTGGTCTGACTACAGCTTCATACTCTGTTACTAAAATCAACTGTCTTGGAGATCCTCAGTTTGGTATGATTTGGTTTGCTTGCTCAGATAAAATTCAATAAAATTAATCAAAATTTCCATCATGAATCTGAAGGCAAACCATCTCAAACTACAAACCTTTGTGAAGTTACTGCAATCCCACATGTTTTGTTTTTAAATTAACCTCAGTAACCAAACCCTGAAACCAAAGATTTAGAAAATTGTGGTCAGACCATACTTCAATACCTCCTGCAACTCCTACAGGCTGCGTGCAAGAAGATTATTTAATGGGGCAATCACCCTCCCAAGCTTATCAATGTCTGCAATCTTTCCCCAGCTTAAAAATGTTGTACAAATTTTACTCTTTTAGATCTAAATCAGTTGTTAAATGATTAAGCTCTATTGAATCAAAGTTGATACCAGAATGTTCAATGTTCTATGTAGATCAATGATGTTGAAGATAATCAGTTAAAATCATTTTGTAGGTGTCTACCTTTCACGGTGTGCAGATATACTTACAAGAGGTCCTCCAAGAATGAACTTACCATTTATGATGGTTGTTTTCAGTATTATAAAGGTAAGTTTGTTTGTATATAGATTTTCTATAGCTTGTCTTTATGTGGTAGTAAAATTGTCTAAAATACTAAATATGGGGGTAAAGGCACCAATTGATGTTCTGGATCTTGATCTGTAGAATTTTCCATCTTCAAGAAAACACCATTTTTTTCTGTAAATGAGAATTCCTGCCATTACCTTGAGTCAAGATGCTTGAACAACAGATTACCTATTAGATAACCTATTTATTAGATTAATTATCTACCAGATAACCTATTTATTAGATTACCTATTTACCAGATTACCTATTTATTAGATTATTTATCTACCAGATTACCTATTAGTTGATAATATGATAAGGCTCATCGAAAAGGGAAACAAATCATATTCCCTTAAAGTACAGATCATAAGGTCCTTGATTATTGAAGTGTGGGGAAATAAGTTTTTGTGACTTGGTCAAAATTTAAGGAATTCAACAGGGCCTTAAACATGAAGCATTCGTTTTTTGTGTTCCAGGGAAGAATAAAAGTAGTTTCAGAGCAGCATGGTTTTGATCAAGTATTGACTGAGCCAACACCAGACTTTGATGGTCACTTTTCAAAAGATTTTCGAAAGATGGTCAATAAACCTCATTCAAATATGTATTCTAAAATATTTGATTATTGTCAGGTAAAATTTTTATAATGCAATGCACTATTTCCCTTGCACGTTATCTCAAATTTTTAATAATCAACATTGATTGCAAAGATTACTGCTCTCTTTGATAACTGGATGTATCTCCTTGAAAATCTTTTTTCACTGAATTCTTCTGCTTCTATAGATGTTCTTGTATGAGTTCGATTTGAGCAGCAACGATCTATATGCCAAAAAGCCAAGGCAATGCATGCCTTACGCTGTGGTACATTTCACCTTTGTACCCCCTCCTGTTGTTGAGAAGCCAATTGCTGAACCTCAAATAAAGGTAGGCCGAAAAATTATATTATAACCTCTATGTAACGGACAATAACAGACAACTTTTGAACTGACTTGAGGAGCGGTGTGTAGGAAGAAGTGTGATGGCAAGTCGGTAATAATTTGCGATATTTATGACGGAAAAATAACATAATGAACTACCCATTAGTTCATGATGAATATCATGAGTTCAGTTACATGTTAACAAGATAAGATGCTACTACATAGGGTGTGATTATACAGATCTTTGCAAGGGATGAAACCTTAAATTCAGTAAATAACAAACGTTTCTATATAAAAAGTAACTATAGTTTTTCTGACAGAGAAGTGATGGGAGGATGCAGTTTTTAAATTCATTATATTAGTTACACAAGAAATCAGTTAACTTGTTATAAGTGGTTAAGTGTGGTTATTTATGCGGTTATATATGGTTTCAAATCTACTGCTGACGTTACCAAGACTTGAGTCAGCACTTGTTGTTTGCCTTGTAAAAATATGAGCTTAATTGACTATTATCAGGTCTCGTTTGCTTCCATACCATAACCAATCACATAAAATGGTTTTGCCTCTGAATTTCATCACTAAGTTGGATTCATCTTTTGTCGTAGCATCTAAAGCCCTATCACAAGGTTTTCAAACCATATCGCCTTGTGTAGAGAGCTGTTTAAACTGTACTTTGTGTGCTAATAAGTTCTTTATGAAAGGAAAATCTGAAAATCTGCTGCCATACCATTATAGCCACTATCGAATTCTTTTCAGGCCGTAGCACAAAAACCGCAAGAAATCGATGCTCAAGATGAGGAGAAGAGTGATCCAAACGATCCCTTAGGTTTGTTATCATCTTACGTTTGTACTATAATCTTATGTTTGTACTACGATGAACCTTTCTTAAATTGTTACAAATTCCACCGATGGCTTTTTATCTTATTTCTAGATTACTTTATCTTTTTATTTCCAAGGTTTTTAGGATTTTTTGTTTTTAATTTTCTCAGCTCCAGGAAGCATTTTCTCAAAAGCTCTAGAGAGTGCACAAATACTGTGGACAGGAAAGCTGTACAATAAAGGTAGCACAATGACTGACATCAGAATTGTGTGTCATTCTCATAGTGTCATCAGCCTTCCACTGCTAAGGTTGGTTTTCATTCTTTCTCGATTGATTTTTTTACAGGACTAATGCAAAAACTGTTACTTTATGCCACGCCACATAAGTTCCTTTCAGAAGTGGTATCTTTGGTGGACCACACTGCTGAGGGGATTTCCTAATTTTTTTTTAATTGCGTTTTAGCGACTTATTGACCTTCAGGATGAAAATGAAGACTAGTCAGTTGAAAAAGTATTTGCCAAAATGGCTATTCCGCTCAACGCCACTGAAGGCCAAGTTGTCGAAAGGTATTTTACAGACATCGTCGGTTTAAACAATTTTGGAAATTTTTCTTTATTTCATTATTGATAAAAATTATTAGCTAATGCTTAGTATATTGAAAATTGTTAAAGTGGATCCATAGATTTTTATATCTCTATCTAGAGCTCACATTTATGGAAAGAGCTTTGATAGTAAGTAAGGATGGCTTTCACAAAACTTCAAAATCCTTTGTCGTTTTTGAGTTATGACCATGTGAAGGAAATTACTGATGACGTCATAGCAGGGACCTGTCTTAAGGCAGAGACCATGGTATGAGTAATAGCTGTGCCATATCTTCAGAATCGAGCCCCGGATTGG